>JAWLRI010000003.1:504873-586083 GCA_034781795.1 Crypturellus tataupa | reverse complement strand
CACACCGCACCGGCGCCCTGCAGCAACGTGCAACGCGCTCCGACAGCAGCGGGGCCCTGCAGCAACCTGCAACGCCCTCCGACAGCAGCGGAGCCCTGCAGCAACGTGCAACGCGCTCCGACAGCAGCGGGGCCCTGCAGCAACGTGCAACGCGCTCCCACGGCACCGGGGCCGTGCAGCAATGCGCTCCCACGGCAGCGGGGCCCTGCAGCAACGTGCAATGCGCTCCCATGACAGCGGGGCCCTGCAGCGCCGTGCAACGCGCTTCCACGGCAGCGGGGCCCTGCAGCGCTGTGCAACGCGCTTTGTGGCCAGGGAGGCTCCAGCAGGAATGGCCGCGCGTGCCAAGAGTGGGGGGAGTGGAATGCAGGGCACCCTGTGGAGAGCCAGAGCACAGGCCTGTGGGAGGCCCTGTGGTGACCAGACAGGTCAGCAGAGCCCCCCATTACATCTCTATTCAAGATACAAATCAAATTTTCATTTTTTCACTTTCTTCAGCCCCTTGGGGAGGACCAGGTTCTTCAGGTGTCCTGTACAAGAACTCTGCCTACAGGTTTGTTTGTGCTGAAGGCCAAGAGCAGCCATAGCTGTACTCAGAAACAGCTGCCACCAAAGACAGACCCCTGAAAATTATTTCAGACATGGTGGCAGCGACCTTTCACGGTGAAAGGTGCTTTCTCTTGGAATTTTAACATCCAGGGTCTGTTCTTGTTGGGGAAGGCAGGAGTAGAAGGGATTAATGCCCACATGCGGAGAAACCTTGTTCCCTATCGCTGGCTGCTTTGAGTTGTTCCAAAACAGCCAAGGAGCTTCATTTCGCAGGGGCACTATCTTTGTTCAGATCGTGTTTAAAAGTGTAGCTGCCTGTCCTTTCCACGCCATAAAATCCAGTTTCGCAGGGGTTTCAATTACAACTAATCATGCTTCACAGTTAAAAGCCTGGAGAGAAATGAAGAACATTTTAACCCAGTCTCCAAGGTATGCAATTCTGTTTCCTTAGCAATATAGTATTTTCCTCGGTGACACATGCCTACTTGCTTGTTATGGAAGTTACTCATAACCACCACCATCATTTAAAAAAAAAAAAGAAGAGAAATCAACAGTCATTTGTTCTTTCCTTTTTTTCCTTTTTTTAATAAAATTGCATGGTTTTGATAAATATATTTAGGAGAAATAATCTTAATAGTGTTCCTTTAGGATGTAGGGTGTTCTGCAATGCACGCACAACCACTATGATAATTACCTGTTGCTTCTCTTTTAGGAATGAAAATATAAACTGTTTAAGCGCTGCAATGTCAGTATATATAGTATCATTTTGTAAAGATGCAGAATTCCAGAAAAACATGCAAAATATCAACACGATGCAAGCGTTCCAGTGAGCAACAGGTTTCCTGTCTCTTTTCACACCAAAAGAAAACACCTCTGTAATTACCAAACTGCTTCTTTTTGCTGAACAGCTAGGCCAACAAATTAGCTAACAAAATCCCTACAATTGTAATTACGCATTGTTGGGGCTGAAATACCTCTGCACAGATGCAAAGAATTCAAAGCTATTGTTTGAGCATCTATAAGGACTCCGCTGGAGATGTATATATCCCAACAAAGCTCATAGAAGACTAAGGAGCCTTGGTTGGCTGCGGTTTTTAAGGCCCTTTCCTCCCTCGGCAGCCCAGAGGCTGCAAGCTGAACCGCACGCAAACAGGCCAACCTTTCCCGCCTGGCCATCTACATCTCGTTCTTGCTAATTAGTCCCTGGGCTTCCTGCCGCTTTTGGCGCACCCAGCAGGGCTTGCTGCACTCCTCCAGCGCCGCTACCCACAGCACTCACCTACAACCAGCGCGCAGCTGCGGCGCTCTCCAAGGGCTTCACACCACGAGCAGGGCTCCCTGCTGCGGCTGCTCAGGAAGGCACCTTGTTAAAATCTCCTGTTCGCTTAGTATCTCAAACAACGTGTTCCGCATTAGTGTCGAGAAGGCACAATTGAAAAACTGTTTCTAATAAATGTGTGCAAGCAACAGCATAAATCAAGCGGTGCTGTTGACTCACACACAGGGGGCCTGCAGCATCAAAAGCAGCAACGCTGCCCGAGTTGCCTTTCCTGATGGTATCCTCGCTTTCACCGAATGCCCTTCTCATCTCCTGTTAAATCAGACAACATACGGATACTCTTCAAAAGTTTATTTTCCTCTAGCTTTCTCGGGCGTTATTATTTTAAGGAAATGAATCAGGAGGAATTTGAGGAGCTTTTTTTGGTGCCCGGAGTCAGTTGGGACTGTTGGTAAACAGCATGCGCAGCCCGCAGGTTTAACCACGTAAATCTCCAGGCCTTCCACCTCTGTTTTGGCTGCTGCCTCCGCCTCCGTTGCTATAGAGACAGATCGCGCTGCCAAAAACGGAAGGACAATGATCATTCAGGGAGGAAGAAGGGAGAAAAAGAGGAATGCAGCAAAAATAGATTATTTTTAAAGTACCCTTGACATATTTTATATGATATGCTATATATATATATATATATATATGAGAAATGGCCAGAAGCTATCGACAGTGCTTTCTCCTTAATTATCCTCACAAGTTTTGCAATATGAATATGGGAAAAAATACAGTACCTGAAAACAAACAGCTTCTGACAACTGGAAGTAATGCAGCCCAACATGCTGGATCGGCATTTCATGGCCTATTGCCCTTATAACGGCGCTGTGCTGGGAGTTTCAGTTACTTTGCACATGACCGCCTTCAGCGAGAGTATTTTTGGCTTTCCTGCTTAGCTTGCAAGGGGACCCGCAGATAAGGGGAAGGAGCCGGTGAGCGCCCTGCGCGCGCTTGAAGCGGCGCTGCCCCCGCCGAACGGCGCGCGGAGCAACCGCCGCCCGTTACCCGCCAACGGTCACGCCCCAACCGCCCGCCCGCCGCCAGCAGGGGCCGCATAATGGTTCCCTCAGCAACTGGCGGCGGTGGCGGCGGGTCGCCCATGGAGGGCGCCGGGCGCTGCGCGGAGCTCGCTGCCCGCCATGGAGCTGCGGAGCGAGCGGCTGCCAGGTAGGGAGGCAGCGCCTCCCCCCGCCTCGTGCGGCGGCGCCGCCGCTCGCGTCCCGCCGAGGCTGACGGAGGATCCCCTTGTTTTTAAGCGGAGAGCCGCGGCCATGCCGCCCTGCTCGCCAAAGCGGAGGAGCTCTTGGCGAAGAGAATCGAAGACGGTGACCCCACGGCGTATTTCCTAAAGGGGCAGATGTACTACGAAGAGGTGGTAGTTTACTTTTTTCTCTCTCTCTCTTTTTAATAGTGTAAAGCTGACAATTTTCAGTGCAGTTTCAGTGGGCTGGGGGAACTCCTTAAAAATTGCATGTTTTATCCCCGTAAAAATCACCAGATCTGTCCCCTAAATACATCTTTGACCAAGAAACAAACACCGAAGAAAAAAAAAAAAAAGCTGCAAGATAGCCAAGGCAGATCTTGTGGTACTCAAGTAAGAAAGCAGAAGCGGTTCTTTTAACAATGTGCCTTCCCTTTTTTCCTGATTTAAAAAAATAGGCTGCATTTCCTGTGAAGCAGCTGCCAAATCATTGCCATTTACAGGCCACCAAGACTGTGGAACATGACACAGGTACCTCTGCTGCTGCAGGTGGTGCCTTTGTAAGACACAGAATCACAGCCTGGTTGAGGTTGGAGGGGACATCTGGAGATCACCTAGTCCAACCCCCTGCTCCAGCAGGGCCACCCAGAGCACGTGGCACAGGGTGACATCCGAGCGGGTTTGGAAGATCTCCAGAGAAGGAGACTCCACAGCCTCTCTGGGCAGCCTGTGCCAGGGCTCTGTCATCCTCACAGTAAAGTTCTTCGTGATATGGAGATGAAACTTCATATGTTTTAATTTATACCCGTAAAGACATGAGGGGCCAACTGCTGGGTCCAAAAGCTTTTTCAAATACCTGAGTTTAATCTTTGCCATGAAAACCATCCTTAAAGTTCACCTAAATTATGGTATAGCCTACAGGATGGGGTATCTGAGTTAAACTAACTGTGATAGCATTGTAGTGGAGGCAAAGAAGGTTGTCAGGACATCTGTTGGCTTCAAGGCTGATATCTGTGCTAAATATCATCTGTGTTTAGGGATTTCATAAAGAAACAATGAAACAAAACTTGCTTGTAAGCTCTAAGTGCTTCCACCCTAGTAGACATTTTTGTTGTTACTGCCTTACCCTATCCCAGGGTAAGAACAAACACTTTGCTCTTCCCTCACTATGGTTGTTCCAGTTTGAAGTACTGGCCAAGGGTTCCTGCTGAAGATGTAGCTGCAGGAGGTGCTGGGCGCACTCTGTGCATCTCTTTGCTTGTCGTGTCTTTTTCAGGGGTGGTATGAGGAAGCATTAATACAATTTGAAAGAATCAAGGATATGAATTTTCAAGCTATGTATCAGCTTGGTGTGATGCATTATGATGGACTAGGCACGAAAGAAGACCCGGTGAGTAACCTAGCTGTATGTGTTTTTCTTTTAGTATTTGATAATTTTGAAGAGCTTCTTTGTAAGGTTAACAATTTAATTTTAAACACATGGATCATTATTATGATTGATTTCGTAAGGTAGAGAGGTTCCTTCTATTTGTACAAAGCATCATTAAAGAGGGAATGCTCTAGGTTGAAAAAGTTCTCAAAATTAGTTATAATAAAATAAGGTTCAGTATATTCAATATATACTTATGATAAGTTGTTTTTAAAAATATAGTGTCCAAGGGTTTGATTACACTTTGACTGCATGGTAGCTATGTCAATTTGTTAAAAGGATATATTCATGTATTACTTTTTAATAAGCAATGTAAACAAAATTATAAAAATAGGAATCAAACAATGATCATATTTCAAAGTGCAAAGCATCTGTGAACTGCTAGGGCCTGAACAACAGGCCCAAGTTGGGGTTGACTTACAGATGAATAGGGCACTGCCTTTGTAGGAGTACACACAACTTGTCTGTAGAACTGCTCATGCTAACTTGTGTGTAGGCCTGCCAGACTGTTTATGCTAAGGAGGCTGTATGGAGGCTTATTAAACCGTAACTTTTGTAGGCTCTTGTGCAGGTGTTTTTGACCTTGAAAGGAGGCCTCCCATCCGAGGCCTGGGCTCTGCCACGTCCTGGTCCCAGATGATCAGGGGGTATGCCACACCAGATGCCACCGCTCACAAAGGACATGCGAGTTACCCTGATTTGGCTCTATAAAAGCTGGACCCTCTTGCAGTGACTTTGGAGACCTCATTTATGGGTGGATGTACTGTGTAAGACCTCCCAGTTGCCGGTGAGGTTCTCCAAATCCTCGCTGCAACAGGGCATCCCCAGCGACTGCGGATCTGGATGATGGTAACATATTTAGGCAATTGGTGATCTATCTTTTTCTTAATCACTATTCTATTTCTCATATAGTAATGGTTAGGTGCATTACCTTGCTTATTTTGTCTGTTGCTAAACCTGAGCACATAAACTTATTGTTTTGTTGAATGTATCATTCTGCATTGCCTTAATATTAAAACAAGACCGTTCTTTCCCTTGCAGTCTGGTTCTTTCCGTCGCCTCTGTCAACTGGCAAAACAATGTTACAATTTTAAAGACATTTTTTCAGGTTCTAAATATAAATGTGAAAGATTATTTTGTTTCTGCTAATGGTTGGCAGTGGTGTTTTTAAATTGGACAACTGAAGAACTGTATTTACTTTTGGAAAAGGAAAGTGCAGTACAGCAGAAAAAAAAAAAAAGTGATTGTTGTGAATTTTGTGCCCGTGATACTTAATTTCTCTCAATTTTAATTTTATAACAGTGACAAAGTTGGTAGTTGTCGTAGCATCGTTCATGTAATTCTCCAGTTGTTAAGTCCGTGTAGAGGTTTGCCAAGAGATGTTTTCTTTGTAAGCTCCCCTCCCCGGTCTTGTCGTTGATATTGCCAAAGCACAAAAAGGCCAGTTTAACCAATTCACCTGGTAAATCGCGTAGTGCCCCTTGAACAACCAAAGGAACAGCTCCAAGTCTGCTACTACGTTTCTGAAGATGGGTTGTAGCATCAATGCAGGGGCCTGACGACTTCAGTGTAGCTTTTTGAAAGGAAAGGGGTGAAACAAGCAGGATCACAGCTTAAATGTGATTCACAGGGGAGGGTGTTTGGTTTTTTTTTTTCCTCTAATGTATTGGAACAAAATACAGGATTTGGGCACCAGTATTATAAGCCTTCTAGCCATTGAAAAGTATTTTTTAATAATCTAGAGTTACCAAATAGGAACTCTTTGACCAGCTCAGCAGTCTGGAATATATATATTTTCAGTTTTAACTGTTTTATTTTGTATAGTTACGATTTATAACTAGGTATGGGCATTTATAGTTTTAAGTACAATTTAAGTAGAAATTATAGTTTTAAGTACTATACATTTTTTCAATCATTTGATGCCGGATGCCCTTCCATCAGTTCTTAAATTATCTCCTCCCGTTATCTTTTCATCTTTGTGTTGCCAATATTTTGTTTAAAAGCCATTTAAAAATGAGCTCTAACTTGCACAGTTGGCCTAGTTCAGTTTTGCTCTAATTTGAGGCAGGAATTTCTTGGTATCTAATTAAACAGACATTAACATGCATGATAAATACAGAAGTTTCAGCTGCAGCACTGAGAAGAATTGAGGCTGCAGTACTGTCCCTGCATGACATGCATAACCCTGTATTTCTTGATGCTGAAGTCCATTGATCAGTGATGTTAATGGAACTGGAGGATGAGTCATGTTTTTTCACAACTTCAGCTGCAAAGTTAGCTACTATTTTTTTTTTTAAATACAGAGATTTACTTGAGAATGAAAATTTAATTTTAGTCATATCAAATGAATAAATGCACATGTAGTCTGTTAGACAAGATATCAGACACATAGCTAGAATTTAGATAAAAAATATAAAAATTAAAGATAAGAGTTCAGGAAAATTAAAACACTGCACTGGCACTGTGATATACACACATGCTGTATGGAGGGGTCTAAGAATTGAAAAATTGCCTGTCTTATGTAACTTATCAGATTCTTTATTTTGTTCTTTTCCCAATATGAACGTAATTCTAAATTTTAGGAAAAGGGAGTAGAATACATGAAGAAAATAATCAACTCTGATTCCCCTGATGCAAAACACTTGAAGTTTGCAGCTGCCTACAATCTTGGTAGAGCTTACTATGAAGGATGTGGTGTTAAGCAGTCAACTGAAGAGGCTGAAAGGTAATTACAGACAGTAATTTTCCCAATGAGTTTAAGATCTCAAGCTGCAGTGCCACTTAAACTTCCTTTGTCTCTGTCCTGTTAAGATTGTGGCTTATTGCTGCCGATGATGGAAATCCAAAAGCAAGTGTAAAGGCCCAGAGTACTTTAGGGCTGCTTTACTCTCTGTCAGCTCTAAAAGATATGGAAAAGGTAAGCCCACTTAGACCTTCAGAGTGTTATGAGCCCCAGTTTAACTTCAAACAGAGATTATGGCAATACATTTGATTCTGAAGACTGTTTAAGTAATAAACTCCCATTAAACAACTAGTTAGGTAATGCAAAATGCTATTTGAAATGCATAAGAAACCACTTTGCACCTCCTGTTCAGGCCTTTTTTTGGCACTCGGAAGCATGTCTCAATGGAAATCTGGAATCCCAAGGAGCACTGGGGGTCATGTATCTCCATGGACAAGGCGCCCGTCAAAACATTGAGGCAGGCTTGGAGTGTTTGAAGAAAGCAGCAGAACGTGGAAACGTCTATGCTCAAGGCCATCTTGTTGAATATTATTACAACAGAAAATTCTACTCAACAGCTATTTCAGTAGCCAAAAGGTGAAGTTAATTTTGCTTTATTACAATTCTCTGCAACTTAGATGGAAATAATTAAGTTCATGCTTTTGTCTCTCAGACTTAACGGACATTTGAGATAATGATCTCATCTTTAAAAAGCGAACAGCAAAATACGGACAAATTAAGACTAATGATTATGAGAGTTTCAATATAGTTGACCTTTCTTAGATTCCCAGTTCAGTGCACAGGCTTTACTCTGCCTTTTATTTCCTCATCCGACCATTTTATCCAGGCTATTGTCTTTCCCATCCCGCTCTAATGCCCAACAAGGATTTCTCTTCTCTCTCCTCCCCTCCTCTCCTTCCTAACGCGATTTCATTTTCTACCCAGCCCATCATTTCCTTGCTCTGCACCTGTTTTTGGCACGTTCCTGTGTCCTTTATAGGAAGCACAGGCGTTAATGCTGGTTGGCCTCCAGCAGTAAAGATGTAGGAGCAGCTGCTGCACAGGCCACATTACTACCCTTTAACTTTGCATCAGCTTCTACCTGCCGACCTGCCATATATGTTTTTGAAGGCTAGAGCACAGAACGGGCACCTGCACACGAGTGGGTTCTGGTGACAACCTGCTCGTGCAGCAGTACTGGTCTGCGCCAGCGTTAGGCAAGCTCTGCCTAACAGTCACAGGCAGTCACTCCAGTTCCAGGCTAAAGGTTCCTGGGAGCTTCCCTACCTGCATACTCTGGAGTGATCTCTGCATTGCAGAACAGCGACCCATGCAGGCTAGCTGCAGTATTTAAAAAAAAAAAGATAGAAAAGGGCTGTACCAAATCAAGGTTTTGTAGCTAAAACTAGACATGGGAAGGAAAAAAGCAATGTTGGTGCCAATTCTGTGGTCAGTAAGCAGCACGTTTCTGTTGCAATCCACCAAACCTGGCTAGCCACTGTTAAGAATTCAGTCTGTCAACCAGATTATGCTACTGCCTATGAAACAAAAGCTTTGCCTTTGTTCAGCATATGTACGTGTATGTGTGTGTGTGTATATATATATGAATATATGTATACCTTTTAATAGAAGCTATTGTGTGAAAAATGCTGTCCTTTGTAACTAGTACAAATGTAGTGAAAATGACTGTAAAAGCTAATGATTTCATGCTTAAATATTGTTATATGAAATAATTTAAAATCCAATATTGAAGAATCCTCTTCAACCTGTCAACTGGTTTATCAGTTTATTTTGGATACCTATATTTTCTTGAAAAAGTATATTATCTATATATTGTTAAGTAATATTGAATTTACATTAATGATATCTATTAATATAGCTGAGTTTGATTTTTTTTTTCTCCCCAACCTAACACTGTAAATTCTGTAATAGGATTCCAGAAAATGTTAACATTGCTGTAGTAGCAAAGGTAACTGACTGTCTTCCCACGTACGTAGCCAAAGGGGCAGCTATGGCCGCTTTCTACTTTGCTAGATGTCTCCAGCTTGGCCTAGGCATACAACAAGATGAAGCTGCTGCTAAAAAATACTATTCCAGGGTAAGCTAGGAAGCTCTTACAAACTAATAGATAGCTTATGAGACTATATAGTGTCTTGGGTTAGAATCTTTATATTTTGTTGTATGGTTACATTAAATGCTTGTACATTATGTTAAATCCATGCAGGAATGTGATGGAAAAAAAGACTATCCAAAATGACTAAAAATAGTCTTGAAGGATAGTGTTTGCTCACTTGCGTAAGCAAACAAAGCATGTGGCCAAACCAGAAACCTCCCAGAGCAATTACTGCAGCAAAGAGCTGAGGTGAATTATCTTCAATGCTAGCCAGTCACTCCATGGATGACAGTTATCCCCAATTGCTTTGCTCTTTGTCATTCCCTCACTCTGAAATGAAGCTAGAAGCCATCATTATCTACTTTTATTTCACATACACATGCACATACACACACACACACACAGCTTTCTTCCCTTTCCCTGCTCGCTCAAGCAACAAATCTCACTTCAGGTCAGAACACCTGTTTTTATTCTGGCAACTACCATCATCTTTAATAATGCTGAAGTTGATTATAACTTTCTCAGTTATGTTCACATTAGCACTGATAGCTAGGGAGCTGCTGATGCACAAAATTAGGTCACTTTTTTAACACAAAGTGTTAAAACCTAAAATGAAATTTGTTGCTTGAGGAAGAAGATAATAATGACTTCTAGAGGATAATTATACTAAACACTATAAGTGATGTTTAAGGCAGGCAAGATGCGATGCTTCTTCTAAGAGAAGGGAGTACAGTAAGACAGGGTTCATGATTCAAAGATGCTCTCTGATCACTGTTTGTATGTAGAGATCAATTGCTTCTGTAAATAAACTAATTCAGTGTCCAGCTGCATGAAATACAAATAAATTGAGAACTCTGCAAACAATAATTTATCAACCAGCAACTTTTGTGGCTTCTTACTTGGGGAAAGCATTGATAGAAAGAGACCTAGTAGAGCAGCTGAGTGTCTGGATGCATACATACACTTGAACACTTTTTACAGTAGAAAATTAAAAAACTTACAAAAGACAGAACGAGACGATCAGGGAAGGAAAGCAATATAAACTGGACCACAGGAACCAAGAGGCTTAGTCCATGCCATAAGGAATGGAGGAGATGTCTCAGGATGGCATGGCTTCCATGTGCCCCCAAATCCTTCCCCATTTTCTTCTGCCTACCTTGGAATAACCAAAAGTTAACTACAGCTTCAGGAATTCTTCAGTGGCAGGAGATTTGGGACTTACCTTATTGTGAAAAGAGATGATAGGCTACGACTGTGGTCTTGTCAACTGAAGGCAACACTAGAGAAGGGACAGACCAAATGCACAAGAAAACTACCTGAAGTGGTAACTTCAGAACAAGTGTAAGACAAGAGGTACAAAGATGTCCAGTTTTTATGTTCTTTTGATTTTTGTTCTTGGAAGATAACTTCAATATTGCTTGCACAGTTACACTTATTTCAAAGGCGTAAAATGAGAATGTTGCTTTCTTAAAGCAACCCCTCTTAGGCCCACTCAGCTTTCAGAGAGTCAGGGAAGGGAAGCCAGGTGTCCTGGAGGGTCCTGGAACAGATGACAGTGAGTGAAGCCGAGCCCATCCCTCAAGTAGATTCCCTCTTTGGCTGTGGTGTCACCTACCATAGCAATGAACAGTGACAGTATTAAAGAAATAAATAAAAGCAAAGTCTAACGCTACGGTTAGCATGCTCATTTTAAGCAGTACTCCTACTGAGTCCTATGGGACATGAGAATCAGAGAGTCAAAGCAGAATATACTAAGTCTATAATGTTTCAACAAGTTGATGATTTTGGATAACATCAACAAAACTTACAAATTAAAAGACCTTGTTGGTGTTGCATTGACAACATAATTTTGTAGTTTAGCTATAAACCAGAACTCACTGTTCTTTGTTTTCAAGGCATGCCTTCTGGATCCTGCTGTCGCTTCTGACCTCGAACTGAAAGCTAATCTTGGGAGAATTTAGTGTTTCTTTTAGTTATGGCTGGTACATAAACAAGTTTCCTACATTAATGCATCTTTAATCTTCAGCAGTTACAGACTGATCATCATTTACTGCTTGCTTTTCAACCTCCTATAAATTACTATTTAAAACAATTTGGTAGTATTTTATTTAAAAAAGGCAAAAGATCACAGTCTAACTCAGATATAGCAAAGGCAGACTTTTAAAAATAGTACCGAAGACTTCAGGTATACTAAGGACACTTACCTGCAGCCAAGTCCCTGTGTTTTCTTAATGGAGCACTGCTTTGATAAAGTAAAACCAAATACAAATAAATATTTCATTTTCTGCTGTTTAAAATATTTAAATATTAAGCACACTACTTCTGAAATGTTTGAACTCTAACATGTCTGGTTTTCATGTACAGCCCATTCTCCATCATGGCTTTATGGTAAATGCCATCTTTAAATGTCATCTTTGCTAGTAATACATACATTTTTTCACATATGCTTTTCTAATGCATCTACTAGACTTCTAGTGTCCTAACATTTATTTATTTATATCTTTATACCTTTATACTGCAGATTCAAAGTCTGAAGGTTCAAACCATGCCAACTTCTAATACTAAAAAATTCGATTTAAAGAACTAACTATAGAAAGAAAAAACACTCAGTATGGAAACAGGGAATTCAGCCTCTACTCTAGGCCTGTTCTCCTCAGCCCTTCTTACTGCACTTACACTGTTTGTTTTAGAAATAATTGAAAGATTTTTGGTCAAGAGTGCACATGTCTGAGCAACATCTCAATTTTTTATCAGAAGATACTTCAACTAACAAATAATAATTTTACTGACTGCCATGGTAGGCTTACCCCATTCTCTGTATTTACTTCATATGGACAGAAAAATTAGGCTAGCTTCTTAGGACTGTACTATGACATGAAAAGCTTATGGGTTTACTGCGAGAGAAGGCTAGCCGTTACTAATACTCTGGATTTCAAAACAACTTGTGTAACTTAAACTATATCCATTTGAAGGTTTGTCTAATGGAGTATTTGAATAAAACAACCCTGAATAATACCAGGGATGCAGTTAGAATGGTGAATTAAATGTTTACTTAACTGTTCATAGAAGCAATTCATGAGTACTAAGCTCGGAATGCAGGCGATCTGTTTCAACATGTCCGTTCAAAACACACAGTTTGGACGCAGACTTAAGAGTAATGAAAGTGTTCTTTTAAGAAACGAGGGCTGTCAAACGCATTCATTAGTTTTTAGTAGAGCCTAATTATCAAGTACAGAAATCCAGTTTTGTTATTTATTGCTTATAAATGCTTCAACATATGGGAAATCTTTGGTAAAAACAAAATTGATAAAATTTTCACAATAGCTTTACATGTAGTATTGCACAACAAGACTTTCAAAACACACGAATAAAGGAATGCTCAGATCCTCAGTGAGGAGATTAGAACTGTACAACATTCATTAGTTTACCACTATAAGCAAAATTTTTTTTCCATAAATGTTTAAAATAGTTTCTGCTATTTTCTTTCAGCTTATATGAACATTTATTTTTCAATCTATAGTTGAAACAGAAGAGTAGTCAAATAGAACCATTTAAATAAAAATTGGCAACTATACAGCATTGTTTTATCTACCCTACTACAGCATGAGATCTTTTCAAGTCTGTTTACTTCACAAAAAAGAGAAGAAAAAAAACCTAAAAATAATCATAGTCCTCAGCCCTCTATGGAAAAGAGGAAAATAAGTTTCATGTCTATTATTGCACATAGACATTTCTCTAGTGGTCCGCGTGTGTAGATTCAAACCTAAGTGGCATTAAGCTGCTCTATATGAGCTCTTAGCTCAGGACACAGTTCAATTAGCAGCAATTCCAGCAAGACCTGAAAAGCAGAAATGACTAAGATGAATACATATGCCAAATGAGAATTTTCTTCCTTTCTGGCATGCTTAGAACATCACAAATAACGGAAGCACACGGAGTCAGTCACTTTGCTCATCCTTCGTGGGATAGCTTTTTTTTTTCTTTTTTCTTTTTCATCCTACAATTAGCAGGCACCCTGCTAAAATTAGTATGCACCCTGTGAGGTCAGCAATATTGCACAGGCAGAGGATCTCTTTTAGACAAAAGTAATATTACATTTTAAACACCTTATCCTCATGCAGTTAGTCAATATAAACCAAGTTCATGCTTTTTTGGTTTGTTTTTAATAATAAAAGTTATTTGCAAACCTAGAACAATAATCTGATATGGATCTGCAGAAACACACCCAGGCTTTACTACTGAGTAAGCAAAGCTCAGCAATTAATGGGATTATAAAATTAAAGGGTATGTTTCCAGTTACTTACGTAGAGTAGATGCTTGTTGGCCTTTCTTTCTTGCAATGCATTGAATACTTTGACTACACCATGACGGGCATTTTGTTGTCCAACAAGACTCTGCAGGGTATCTGCAACAAATGGTACATCAGTTTAAATTGATTCACTCATCTGGGGAAAAATATCCAGCAAACAAATATATACGAAGGAGAAACAAAACTTGTGTACTTAATGGTAGACGGTTAGAAGATGCATATTTCCCATACAGCAAGGTATTCACAACACATGGATAATTTAGGACACAGACTTAGAGACATCTTTATTCTCCAGTATTCTCAACTCCATAGCAGTGTACACATATCCAGAAAAACAGGTCATGTGTTTTAGTATTGTCTCATATATTATTAAACCAGGGACTTAACACTATTTCTGCCAAAAAGATAAACCTCCTACAACAGTCAGTACAGATTCAGCATTCCAATTTACTCTCGATTTTCACAGAAATCAGTGTCACAATTAAGTGGACAAGCGATTAAGTAAATTATTTACAGTTTGGATTAAATTTCAGTGGAGAAGTAGTAGTGATCTAATGCTTCATCACCACCTTGAGGCGCAGTTAGCTTCACTGCATAAAAGCTTTGTCCTAAAACATTTCTCCTACTTTCCCCACAACCATGGAACACCAGCCTCGTGAAGCAGGTGAGTAGCAGATTTTTAGTCTCACCTGAGGCTCCTTGGTGAGCAATGCTTACAGAAGTACACTGACAGCTCTTACTATACATGATTCCATGACCTTTACCAGCTGCAGACAGGAGAGGCAAAGGTGAGACCAACATTACACTTATTTATGCAAATAAGCAAATTTAAAACTCTGGAGAAAAAAGCTAAAATGTAGCAGAACAATATTTGCCTAATGAGTTTCCCTGCTAGTAAAGTCTGTGATTAAGTAGAAAATGAAAATGTTCGCACCTGGAATGTTTTCAAGTAGTTTTTGCTGTGCTCTCTGTTTTGTCTCTTGACTTTGCTCTTCAGTTTTGGCTGTTGAGGGTGGTGCTAACTTTCCGTTTGGCCAAAAAGCATCTCGGAACACACCAATGTAGTAAACAAGCATTGGTTCGCTGAACATCCAGTGCACGGTGTCACGGATTTGCCTGTTAGAAAGTGTCAAAAAGGAGCACATCAGAGCTTATCTTTCAGGTTTCATACGGATTTATTCTTTCTACTCCTAGAAGCAGTGGAAATTCATGGCAAATCTTATTCAGCTCTAGATGCTCCAAGCTCTAGGTTGTTCCGCATACCTGACTGAGGTGCAGAGGAGGCTACATTTTGAGGTAATGTGCAAATCACTAATATTTCAAAGGGTGGCAATGCAGAAGTGCCAGTAGGAAAAAAAAGATGAAGGATCCCGTGTAGGGATATTTGAGTTTTGATAAAAGTGCAGTAAGTCCCCTCACTGCCACAGCGCGGCAGTAACAGGAGGCTGCAGCACGAAGGGTGTGCGGAGCTCAGACAGCTCCAGGACGGCAGCGCAGTGCAGCTGTGCCACAGGACGGCCGCAGCCCTTACGTGCAAATGCAAAGGTTCACGCAGCACAGAGAAGCTCCCCAGCGAGCAGCCACGCGTGCACACAGTGCCCGCCGCTCTCCGGTCTACCTCCCATGCTACCTGTCTGCAAGGCGCGAACAAACGACCCTATCCTCTGAAAACTCCGCAAACGCGCACATCAGGGACCATCAGCTCATCAGGAGGCAATGGGGAGAGTTTCTAGCCCTTCCCGCCCAGTTCAGCACTTCACAACCTCCGTGAGCGGCTGTTACAAGCAGTGCTCGTGTGTGCAAGCTCAGCCCCTGAATGGATGAAGGAACAGCCTGTTCCACTGCCACACTTCTGCACCGGGACACCTACCGCGGTAATAGCCCCACTGCTACCCCAAAGCAAAAATGACACATTTCATCGGATCCTCAGTGCCACTTTGTGAATATAGTACAGGAATCACAGATTAACATAATTTCTTATAAAAAACACCACCAGATGATGCATGTGGGCATCAGTATTGGTAGCAGAATCGCAGGAAATGATTTGTTTGCAACAGCTATCTGCACTACTGGATCAAGGAATTTACCACAGGTAAATTCTGCATCTGGCAGAAGGCTTAAGCCCAAAAATCCTTCTGACCATTAAAATAGAAGATTTTTCATATGAAAGGTATGTACAAGTATGAACACTTCTCAGCCTCATCCACACCTCATTTGGCAGACACTCCTTCAAATGACACAGAAATAAACACTTTTATGAAAACCCCTTACTCTGTTACACACGTACTAGTTTCAGGTTGTAGTGTTTTTACAAAATAAGAATCATTAAATTATTTCGGTCATTTTAGAGAAATCTTTTTAATGTGAAACAAGTAATCCAAAACAGAAATATGATTTCAGATCTGGGAAAAATCTTCATGGGACTGAAAAATAAAGCACTTAAGCTAAAAAAAAACCCATTCAGAGCCAACTTGTTTAAAAAAACAGGATAGTAAATTATCAAATATGCAGAACTGCCTCGCTTAAAAAAAATCAAAACCCTCTTTTTATAATTCTCTGTCTCCCATGAAATATATTTGTTCTTTCAAAAAGAAAAGCCCTGTGGGGAGAAAAAGGTTGGTTTGGAGACTGTAGTACACATTAAGTATAGAGAAGGATAACTCATGTTGTATCTCCTCAGATCAACATAATGTTTGTAATTGAGTGGTGGAAAACAAGTGCAGATGATCATACACAACAGAACGTCCGGATTAGTTATAATAATCCTGCTCTCAGTCTTCTATTCATAGAACAGTGATTCAGGTTCAGAATTAAGGTAAAGAGAATTAAGGTTACTTACTTGTTGATCGTTCTTCCAAAAGTGACTTGTACTAGTGCAATCAATGTTTTTCTGACCCATTTAAACACTAGAACAATGAAAAAGGACAGAAATAATAAATGAAGATCAGGTATTTAATCACTTTAGGGACCCCTCTGATCACAGCCAAAAGAAGAAGCCATATTACTTATCTGTAGTTTTTTATTGGAGTCTTTTACAATTAAGTATATTTCAAGTTTAGTAAACTGCACAACTACCTGTTTCACACTAGTAAAAAAAATAAAAAACTCCAAGCCACACTCAAAATACAAACTTTTTTGTACTAATATAATGTCATATACACAGCAGCAGCATTAAAATTCTGAAAATATTTTCAATCGAATAAGCAGTCAGCTTGTAATTACAATTAAACAGAAATCTGAGCATATCTTAGTTACGACTGATTAATCTTTTTTTTCATCCTATTTACCCTAAATAGCACATAATCCTTTATTTAGGAGATATATCTGCCGCTTTTGGGTACATTTTAGAAGAGTTGCTCTGTAAATAATTTTATACAACACTAAGTGTGGCTGCACCTTCAAAAAGATACAAAAATAGTTGTCTTTACAACCATGATTCACGTAGGTAAAGGAAAAAAAAAGAACTCTGGTACTGTCAGATAGGATCATTCTAACATCTTTTCCCTAACACAAATTACAGAACTAAAACATCTATGTAACAGATTTCCAATGGACATTAAAATCACATTGATTTCTAGGGACATGTTTTGTGACAAAAGCAGTCTACTTTTTCTTTCATCATAATCACTCTTCTTAATATGCAGCCCATTTCAGGAAACATTCACTACTACTTACCTCCTCTTACAGAAAAATTACTTTTTTGATGAAAGAAGCAAAACAAAAAATTGAATACAAACTCCCTTACTAGTTGCATTTTTACTGCAATGTTTTATTGGAACTTAGAAGAAAAATGCAGAAGCTATAAACTACTGCAAAACAGCTCTTTTTTTCAAACTAATTGGCTATTTGAATAGTGGGACTATTTCCACTTACTGAAATCACCAAAAACTCCAAATTACCAAACGCCCGAGATTTCCTGGCTAACAAATCCCAGTTAGAAATAAGCAGATTCACAGCTTACTTCCTCGCAGCTCAAAAATCTCTCCGATGAGCATGAAGCACGGCTCTGCGAGAGAGTCCCTCTTCCCATCCACCTCGTCTCCATAGTCCGACAGATCACTGTCCTCTTCCGTTTCCTCCTGGGAAGAGAGGAAGATACCTGAAGAGCTGCTGGAGGCAGCAGGGCCGCTCAGAACAGGCTGTTCTGCATGTTCCAAAACGTGCCGTTGCTCCCTGCCTTCTGCAGCCGGATGGGCAGCCGACTTCTAAACTTGCTGATGGCAGGAGAAGCTGTGACCGAGCGCAGGGAAAAAGAAGGTGCATCACACTGACAAGAAATAAGTGGTTTCCAGCTGACTTGGAAACCACAAAGCACTGCCAGCCTCACCATGTAAATCCACAAATCTACAGACAATGAAAAATTTACTCCAAGGACAGAGGCTAGAGCAAGCTCTATGTCAACACCTTCATTATTTTCATTACTCATGATGTTTTTGTCTTTTTTTCTTAATGGATGCGATTTTGTATTTGCATAAGGGCAACAGAAGGGAAAATGAGCTTTCTGAATTTGTAGGCTTGAGAGGAGCAAAGAAACTGCCAGATCATGAGATTACACTTTTATATGGTCTAGCCAAGTTGAAGAAATGATCTAAAAAAAATAGCACATGTACAGACCGTGTAAATTCAGGAAATAAATCAATCAATGATGATAATTCTACAGAGAGGGATCTGAGGACCATGCTGCGGCAGAAAAGGCAAATGCAATACCATGATGTTTAAGCAGAAACACTGGTCCATATGATATATGTATAATAATCATCATCCACACGACAGTAAAACTCAGCGGGAGCACTGTGTAATCAAGTTTATACACCACACTGCCAAGAAAAAATATGGTTGAACTGGAAAAGTCTAAAGCAAAACCGTAAGGACTAAATAAAACATAGCCTAGTGTAGAAAAAGAGGAGAAAATGGGACTGCTTGAGATGAGGAACAAAAAACAGCAAAGGAAAGCAATCTATCACAACAAAACCCAGATGATCCTACCCCAAACACTAAAGATTGCTGTGAAAAGAGGGACTAGACCATGCTGTGCCTGCTGCAGAGAGGGCAGGAGCTAGTGGGCTAAAGGAGGGAGCTTTGGGCGAGATGGTAAGAAAAGGTCCCCAACTGAGTCTCTCCTCCCAAGCCCCAGGTCATGCTGCCTTGGCAGGCGGGAGAGGAGCAGTCACTGCAGGTCTGGCCACACGCGAGACAACCTCGTGCCAAGAACTCGGTCGGGCCAGCTGAGCCAGGCCAGGAGGGAGAACTCGATGACCTCTCCCAAGGCCCTGCTCTATTTTTCTGCAGTTCAGTGAATTCCCTCTCATGTAGAAAATGCAATGGGAAGTACAAATTCTTATATCACGGTGTATTTTCTACCTATCCACTGACATTTTATAAATCTGAAATGTCCTCCTCTCCACAGTACCAGTTCTATTTTTCCTCTCATTTGGCTTTTGGTCTTCAGAGGCAAGGAATATATTCTAAGATGATAGTTCTTTTGGAAGAGCTGCATAAATAAGAGAGGCCTGAAATTGCCGCAGTCTGTAATCCTGAAAACAGCTCCAGGGGGAATATTGCTGGTCTAACATGTATTTGAAGAATGTGAGATGAGACTTGGAAAATAAAGGACCAAGACAACATGTTCTTCTATGAAGTCCAAAATACAGAATCAAACAGGAATTCTTACATACAGAAAGAACACAAATAGTGGAAGGTGATGTAACATAACTAACTTCATTAATAATCTTATAACAAATAACCCTAGTTTAAGTGCCTTAGTAAACCATCTCAAACACTACCACTGGGCAAGTCTGAGCTAGTTACAGCTCACACTAAAAAGTCGAGGTGCCTGAGAAAAGGTAAGGCTGATCCCAGATCTACTCAGTTCATTTCATTTTATTATTATTTTTAACCTGGGACAAGGCTTTGCCAGACTGATGCAGAGGGCCCAACAGTTCCCAGCTCTCCCTGCACCTTTACTCTGTCGGCTCATCTTACATTTCCGTCTGGGGAAGGGAGAGGAGAGGAGAGGACAGAAGAGAGGAGAGAGAAGGTGGATGTGAAGCAGGACTATCTGCATCTGCATTCTGCTTGGCATAGCAACATCTGACCAATAAAAAAGTTCCTGGTCCTATAAATAGGAAGTAAGAAATAACTTCTTACTCAGTTTTAATTTAATATTACTTTTTGACTCCTCTATTCCACTTTCTTAGGGATTTTTGGTTTTTTGCTCTGCTCCATACTTCACTTTTTCAGCACCAATTGCTTTATTTCTGCTTCTTCTTTATTCTCTCTCATTACATTCTCCTTTCCTCTCCCCATTTTTCCTAACTATCTCCTCCTACGCACTCACATAATGCAATCCACATATGCAGTCTGGCTTATCTCCTTGAGAATGCTTTTCAATTAAATGGAAAAATAAAAATAGTTTCATACTTCCATGCTTTACACTGCTCCCATCTAACAGTCATTTTAGTGGTAGAAAACATTAAATAAATAGAAGAACTGAAATAAAATACATACATGCAGTATTTAGCTACAAATACAGTGCTACATATATATATATATACATACATGCACACACACATATATATCATAAATTTATATAACAAATTTAACCCTATATATATGTTATATATACATATATGTGTGTGTGTCTCTTGCATCATATATATAATATTTGTTTATTCCTAAGAAAGGCAAGACTTTTTGCCTATTAGGCTGGAACTGTACAAATTTCTCAGACTCCATTTATCTTACAAAAAGACTATCTACTGCAGGCACCTACAGCATTTAATAATTAAATTATTTCACCACTGACCTTCTCAAGTTACATAACATACAAAGCAAAGAAAGAAAATGGTAAGAAGTCTTTGCAGCTTGCGTATCTGCAACATGAGCCTCACAAAACAGAGTGCCATGGCATTTTTGGCTATTTTTAGCCAGTCATCTATTTTAGTTACCAATTTATTCCTTGCCACCTTAAATGATGGTATTGTTATGTGATATCAAATGCCCCAGCAGTGCAGGTACGTGGGCTGCAGGTACTTTTATTTTCAAATTCCCTCTGTGGCACTGCGCTGTTTGCAGACATTTTGTCAAAATAAGCTTTGCTGCAGAAAGTGGCCAGACGTTAGGAAAGACACAGCTGTTCCCTGCTACGAGAAGCTTCCTAAGAAAGAATTATTTTTACCTGTCCAAACAGGCAGTGGCTCCCCCTGCTTAGTTTGGATAAGTAATTGAATCTGGGAAAACTACTTTTCTACCGCTTACCTCTTGATGAGAAAACAAATCTCCAGGAAGTCGTTCCAGAAACGAGGAGAGTGAAAAGGAGGATTTCTTTCCCTGCACATCAATAACTTTGAGGTGCTCTGGGGAAGGGCTCAAGAAGGCATAAAGTGCTTCACTCTGACAGAGTCTGTCATCAGAGAGCAATTTCTGAGAAAGAAAGATAATGACAAACAACACTTCAATTACATATTAGCTGCTAAGGACAAGACGTATCAAGGCCATTTGAGAAAACTGATGGTTCAGAGGCAGAAGGAGAAAGAAAGAAAGAAAGAAAACCTACACCTTACGAAGTACCCATCTGTCTGCATACGGATCCAAGGTATCCGCCAAGCGGGCCGCAGGAATCCTGCCCTGAGGCGTGTGCCTCGGCGCTGGCTCGCGTGCGCGGTGCCCTGGGCACGGCCTCCCACCGGCGGCTCCCTGCCCAGCTCCCTGGTGCCCGCGACAGCTCCTTAAGGGCACTTCTGGTGGCAGGCCACGACCCAGGGGGACACAGATCCCTCGCCTCTCCCTACACTTCTTTTTAGAGAATGTATTTTGACACAACAACCAAGTGGCAACTTGTCAAAGTCTGGAATCCTATTATCAGTTTCAGAGTAAGTGGAGTTCATATTAAAGATGAAGGTGGTCCGTTTCAGTTCAGCCACTCTGTAGTTTTGAAAGATGCTAGAAGAGCAATTATTTTACCCTTGAGAGAAACATTCTTGCCTTCTTTATATCCACTCTAGCCACTGGCAAAAGAATAAAAGCTCTCTAAGGTTTAACACAAAGTTTTTCATACTGATGAGCATCTTCAACTTTTTCCCTTAACTGTAACTTTCCTACTCTCCAGTGGCTAGTATCCACTAAATGCCTGAATTCACCAATGCACATGTAATTTCAGTAATCCATTTTAAAAAGCAACCCTATTGAATAATGGTTGCCTACAATAAAAAAGTAAATACTGCATTTGTAAACTGTTGGTGCTAACCAAAGACTAACTCAGCAGCAAACTCACATTTGCTCCTAAGAGTATCTTTTATTTTAAACAAATTAAATAACGAAGCTGTCCCCTGGAGACTCCCTGTGCCCTAAGAGCAGTAATCACACTACTCACTCCATTACATGGGCTCAAGTCTCAGCGCTATTAGCCCAGTTTGCAGTCACCAGAAGACAAGTCCCTTCCCCTGCAGCCCGCAAGGGGCACAGACTGAGCGCTCTGCAGGGAGCCACACAAGCCCCTGACCACGCAGCAAACCTGCTCTGGGGGGGTCCCCGAGGGAACATGCTCAGGGCTGCTGACTCGCTCCCCACCAAAGACTCCCAAGACTTCAAATCTTCTTGGCACAAAAGAGGTGAACCTACAGTTTACTTTTTGAGTACTTTCATTCTTACTCACTCCACAGTCTTTTTCTTACCTGCAGAAAGTTATTAAGCTGGTTCTTGGACTTCTCCATGAACTTCTGATCTACAGATTTGAAGGGCAGCTTGCTGAGAGAAGGCAACTGAACTTTCTTCAGTGATGGAAAGCACTGTGTAGGAGAAAGAACAGCTCACTCGGCAGCGGTTCCAGTCCAAAATGGAAATGAAAGAAGTGCTCTGTGCTCTCTGCACCTTTCCACCCGCCCTGAGCCCCTTGGCAAACACCTTCCCCTACCCGCTTTGGGCTCACATGTCTAAAACCTCTCCCTTCAGAACACCATCATTCTCTCTCCTTTTCCAGAAAGAAAGGTTGCTGCAGTCTGAAATGAAACCCTCTCCTCCTGAGGGAGCTGTCATTTTTGACATGTCCTCTAAAGCCAGAGACAAAATCTAGTATTTAAAACAAGCACACATGGCAGAACTGACTGTACACAACTTGTATACTGAGTCAGTTTAGTAAAATACCTACTAGTAAATGAGGGAAGACAAAAAAAAAAAAAGCCATTCACAAGACGTTATAACCATTAGGCAGAGGCCAGAAATGCGTGGTCAGACAGCCAACTCTAAAAGGCTTTTTAAAAGCCAAAATGGTGGTCTAAGCGCTGGCAGCATTAACTCCTCATCGGTCCTTCAGGTGTTCTCCTCCCTTCCAAATATTCATGCAGCTGCTTCCCCGCGTACCTCACTGAGCTTGCGGTGCAGGCTCTGAAACTCGCTGAGCTTCCTGGGCACCGTCCAGTTCTTAGCTTCGGCTCCACCAGCTTCTTGTAAACTCACCATGACGGAGTAACAGGGCACTTGCTCTCCATTCTCTTCCAAAACCTAAAAAAACCCGTAATGTAACATAAGCAGGGGAGGTGCATTACTTTGAAAGCAAAGCACAGAACATTTGGGCTAACAGAAGACTGATGCACAGAATCAGTCTCTGTCACCGTTCCGTGCGTTTTGCTGCAACTTGACGGCTGCACATTCAGCAAAACTTGTAAGGGTCTTCAAGGTGCATATCACACACCTTTCCAATTGCTTGTCAATACTTAGGCTTTCCTCTCTTTTGCACTTTCTTGCCTGTTCTCCCTTTATTCCTACTCTGCTTTCCCCGGGGCCGTCCTTATGCGGGAGCTGGGGCTGCCCAAGAGCCACTTCTCTGTCCTTGGGGTCGGCGCCTGTTCTGCACAGACGTGACTCACGGCACCCTGGTATTTCCAAGGAACTCCCAGCCCTCGAGGACACTAATGAATTCAGACACAACAGCCAGGGGACGTGCGAGTGATTAACTGCGTTTTGGAAAAGGGAGAACTATGGCAAGGGGAAGTCAAATGATTTTCTTGAGACAACAGAAAACAGCCAAGAGGCCATTTTATTTCTTAATCTCAAAAGGTACCAACAATTTCATATTTATGTGTTAATGACAACAGGTTTTTATTTTTTTTACGAAGACTTCTAAAAAAGATTATGAAAGAGTAGCTAAACACATAAAAACACTTCACTTTGTTTTCTTATTAATTTTGTTTTCACATAGCTCTCACACAGAAGCATCCTAAAAGTAACAACCTTTTAGAACAGGCTCCAGATTTGAAACATTAGTTCTTCGTTAGGATAGTTTGTTATTTTAAAAGGCACATTCCCAGTCTTTTTGTGGAGATGACATTGAATACATCTATGGAGAACTAAAACTGAACGTCAAAGCAAAATCCAAATGCTGATTTTAATACACATGGAAATAACAGAAAAGTAATTGCACTGTGTCTGTATCCTTTTAAGGAAAGTGATTTTTAAGCTTTTCAGGAGATTTTTAAAGGAGATTTGCTACATTTAATTAGGGAACAAAGAAACTTTAAAATTCATAATGATGACACATCTTATGAGAAGTTTATAACAGTCTGATAGCACTTCAAGCTAGTGACAGATAATCTGAAGAGCTGCTACAGCATCACTGCGGAAAATACACAATTAAAATGTCTTCATATTTCGCAGTTGCCCAGCTGCACAAGGAGACTATTCCTTGCAAAATACTTCCTCCCAGAGCTGCAGCAGCCTCCGGAATACAAAGCACCAGCCTGAGCTTCTGAAAATATGCCTAGTTTCAAGGCCAGCTATTTGGGGAACTGCCCTTCTCCCTCTGCTGCCAAGACTGCTGCAAAGGAGGTGTTGAACGTAAGCCTCCAAAATGCAGGTCACAGGGACCTGACACAGAGGGACTGGGGATTTCTGGGAAAGCCACTACCCTCTTTAACCCGAGTGAGCTTGGACACCTATCAACAACTCCGTAGCACAGGAAGACAACCCATTAGAGATACGCCTAGCCTTTAGTTTGTTGAAGTGACGCAGTCATCAAGACTACATGCAACCAGCATGAACCCGCAGTGGCTACACAGCACAAGCATCCGTGGGGCTCCTTGCCCAAGATCTGCTACCAGGAGGCTCTGAGGTGCAGGGAAACACTGCTGGTACTTTCGGTAGTTATGTCCGCTAGGCTTTTTTCACTTCTTCTTTTCCAGCTAGGCAACAGCATTACAACTTATCACTGATATAGCGCACAGATAAGCATTTATAATGTTTAGAGTACTCAACTTCTCCATTTAATATGAAATGAAGCTACATATAAAGAATAATACAAACATGAGTATTTATGAATCCTTTTTAAATTCATGCATTGAAGTCAGCATGGAATACTTCAATCTTTACATGTAAACCTCTCAATTACCATTTTTTACAGGTACTACACTGTGTTGCCTTTATGAAGAATTCTTATCATCCTATCAACAAATACCAAGACTTCCATTTTTGGTTAACAAGCAAATGCACAGGTTAAGTTTCCAAAACAAATTCATTCTACAACTGTCTGCCTGTGCTCAAACCAAAGAACAAAGCAAAACTGAAGCTAACCAATCAAAAAAAAAAAAAAATCAAAATCAAAAATAGAAACAAACAAACAAAAAAGCATAAAAAAAGAATTCAACTTATCTGGAGACCTACTCAGAAATTTAAAGCACTTTCCTTGAGATCTGGATATTCCCTTGAAACTATACTGACACTGAATGTCATAATAAAAAACACAGCAGGCGTAAATATACCTTCTCCTGGGCAGAGCAGACAGGCAGCTGTGCCCAAGTATGATAGCACAGTAACGTATCAAGGCACTGCTGACTGTGCTCACTGAGGAAGAAACATGTTGCCCAGAGAGCACATTATTATATCTAATGCCAAAATTTGTTCAGGCATATATTTGTATTTTTTGCAACTCTGTAACTACGCAGTCTGAGAACTAAAACTTTTATCTATGGGTTATAGCAGAAACTGGTGTCAAGATAAGGTTTTGCAATTTTTTTTCCTCAGGTAAACACAGAAGTAGGCAGAGCTTCCACAGAGGTATATGGATTTTTAGTTTTCTTTTTATACTGGAAGTTTGAGCTTACGTAAAGAACAAAAGCCATGGGAAAAACCCTACCTCTCCTGAGACTATGCAGGCTTTCCAGAGGCCCAGGTTCTCGCACCACCAGTCCGTTCTGGCAATGTGCAGCTGGAGGTCACTGTGCTCTCTCTCCATCAAAGTGATTTCGTCCTTCAACTTGGAAACAATCTGCAGAGGAAAATTTGTCAGTTACAATTGGTTAGAAAAATCTTGCAATGTGTTTACTGGTGTCTTTGGGGACAAAATGCAGAAATAAGAAAAGGTACTAAAGAAGAGTGAGAAAAGAGAACTGGGAAAAAAAAACACTACTAGTATGAGAATTTACATGGTCTTTTATACACTTCTGGAATCTGTAATAAAATTAAATGTCAACCTGCAATACCAAATTAAAAAACAAGTTAGAAAGACATGCTACTGTTACGCTTCAGGGGAAAAAGGTATTTCAGATAAGATTAAAGATTAGACACATATACTTAACCTTCCTCTAGCACATATCTAACCTCAGATTTTTTTTTTTTTTTTGGATTACTTTGCAGTCAGCTTGTTCTGATTGCTATAATAAATACAAAATAACTCTCAAGGTTTCCTCAAAAATAAATAGCTGTTTTGTTTATAAAATAAATACCAACACTTTATAGCACAAGTGGCTGCATTTTACTGTTCTGCTTCAAAGATGTAGGCATTTTTAAGGAAAAAAAATAGAAGTGAAAGTATATTGGGCATGACACTACTCTAGAAGGGGCATGACTTTTTCTCCACAAAACTTAGGTAGGGAATATAGACATACAGAGTATAAACACAGTATAACAACTTGCTATTTCTCCAGAACACAAGGGAACATAGAAGTGCTACATCCACGTGAATATAAGGGTTAATATAAGTGTGAGTAAGTGTTTAGTAAGTATCAAAACCACTACTATCAAAGAAGAAAAATAAAGCTGCAAGGCTACAGAAACAAACAGTATAGACCAACTCTCAGGTACGCAAGCAAGCACATTTTTGCTCAGTACTTGTAAGTCTTTTTGTCCGTAGTGCCAATTTTCAAGTTGAAGCCTAGCTCTATTTTTTTTAATTAAGTTTTATGTTCACTGCTGTCACTGATACACTGGAAATAACAAAGATCTCAACAAGTTAATATAAAATCCTTCCATCTTATGCATAATTTCTAGGAGAGAGGCAAGTATTTCATTTCAACTCAGTCACATTTAATTTCAATAATCACATACTGCACAACGTGCTTTGGAAACAATGTTCCCTCATGCGACTGGCAGGGCTTATATGGTGCTAGGAGCCAGTTAAGGATTTACATACGTGTTTTGTATGAGTCCTGTAGAAAAGGCATTTCAGAAAAGAAATAACTTGTTCAGAAAGGCCCTGAAACAACTGGATATGACACAAACACAAAAACCAATAAGCGCAGACCGAAGACAAAGGTCTTACCTTTTTGTCGGGTTTTGGTGAATTACATATGGAATTCAGTGCCTGCTTCTTATACTCAAGCTTGTCATTTAGCTGGCGAAGTTTATTTACAGCGTAACTGGCCTGCTCGTTAATTCTTGTGCTGCACTCCTCCGGAGCTTCCTCACAACCCTGGCTCTAGGCAGAGAGCATGGGAGGATCATTATATCATGATTGTATCATTAATGCAAAAACATGTTATATATAAAAATACATATTTTGTTTGCTCTATATGTATTTTATGTGCAAGAACATAAAGGTTCATTATTATAACAAATTCTAGTGGATCTCCTAATTACCAGGTCCAGCACAAACTTTAAAAAGCAGATAACCCCCTTCTCAGTTATGGTACTCTTACCAATTCTGCAACATGACCTTCAAGTTAAGACTTTGGTTAAAATGAGAGTAATAAAGTTTATTTTTGAAGTACACTATAGCTAAGCAGTCGTGATTGATATTCAGAACCAGATAAAAAGCAAATCCTGCAGCTCTGAGCTGGGAGATTGCAAGAGAGGAGGAAAAAAACAAAACTGCAGTTCTAACAAAGAATCCCGCCTGCCACAAGCTCTCACAAAACAGATGCATCAGCCTTTGGATCGATCTAAACCAACCCCTTCCTCTTCATAAACAGATTTTACTGCTCTTTTTAGAAGTGTTAATAAAAAATGTGTTAAAAGCACATATGGGTTACCCTGAATTCATCAATCACTCTCTGCTCCCCATTCAAACAAACTGTGCCTTGCGTACTACAGTTATCAGAAGAAATACAGAGCTCCACATTTTTAAGTGACCTTTTCTCTAACTTCTTTGGGCATTTGCCTTAACCTAACCTCCCCTTTCTTACTGTACCTCCCCTAATGGGAGCAAAGAACTGGAGATCGAGCAGACACAGTATCGTGATGCTACAGTCCCCAGTGCTGCCAGGTTCGAAGCGATCTCTGAGGTTTGCTCGTGGCTGAATATATCTTAATTTATCCATGGCAAACTCTACGAGTCTAAACTCATGAACCATGGACAGCGCTTTGTGTTATTTAATGACATTTCCACCAAATGACATGCATCTTTGTAGAATGATCAAAACGCCAGAAGAAGGAAATCTGTTTCTTAAATTCTATGAGCTTTAAAGGAGAGTCTAGGCAACTAGGCAAAATATTCCATTTGAGGAAAAAAACTCTGAGAAGGGATGCAGTACCAATAATAACCTCCTTGGTCTGATCCTCCCAAGGGAGGTGAATGTCATGTAAAAATCAGGATCCTGGGCTAAGAAATGCCCCTTCCCAGATCTGCATTTGCTTGTTATGTGGCCAAGTAAATAACATCAGCTCTACGTCCTGCCCTTTTCCGGTCTAAGCTGCATGGACAGCAAACCCTTCAAGCGAGGGACCTCCTCCAAGCATGTGCACAGGGCTGAGCTCACAGACACTGGTTCCCTTTTCAGTACAGCAATACAAATTCAAAATATCAACAGCTCCGGATGCTATTCAGATACCCACTGAACACAATCGTAAAACAAAAAGGTGTAGACTTGTTGGGAGGCAGGAATGCCAATGACAAATACTCCTTTCAGCACTGAGGAGCTAGGGGAGTTGTCTGTCCCCTTCAGTCCCAGCAGCTGAAGGAGCCCATGTAACCGCAACGCAGGATACTCTGCTCCCGCGGCAGGCAACAATTCCTACACAATGTCTGACATTTCAGACACTTGGAGCAGAAACCACTGGTGCTGAACCACTGGTTATATCCTCAAAGGGTAAAATCCTGGCCTAATACATTATCATATATTTAAATTAGCAAATAAACTATCAGTACACTCAGAGTTGAGACTGAAATGCACTGTGGTCAGGTAAAAAGAGCACAATCCTAATAACTTCCTTTTCTATTAGTGCTCTGCAACACAGACTTATTTCAGTGGCCTGATACATGTAGCACCAAAGCAAACACCAGGTCCATTTCCTTCAAAGTGCTGAAAGCAGACAACCACTTTCTTCTATATTTTCGCTTTTGCTCGAGACCGTTTAGAGATGACTTCTCAAAGGAGTTTTCAGCTCAGAGCCCTTCAAGCTTGCACAGAACCATAAGGATTACACCAGCAGGGAGATTATACTCCAGTGGTATATTGTGATTAATTTGTGGTTAAAAAAAGCCTAAAGAACCATCCTCATATAAGCATGTTTGGCAATATATCAGTTTTACAGTTTTCACAGCAGAAGCAGCTTTCAAATCTGGTACATATTTACCCAAGGATTTAAAAGCAGGAATGACGATGCTGATGTAAAAAATCTGATTTTTTTTCAGCAGCTACAGGAAATTCTCAAATAGATATGATCTGACCAAAATAACTAGTCAGTTTTCTTGGAGACACGGCTGTCTCTGTCAGTCTCTGTACAGAATATCTGAGGGGATTCAAAAGCACAATGTTTAAGTACTTCGTTCTGGACAAAAAGAGTAAGAGTGTTTTCTGAAAGCCCCAGGGACTCCAAACTTAAGGAGGGCAAAGCTTTGACATAGCTACTACCACCTGCAGCGCCCAGCTGGCTCAGGAGCTTTACACAAACTCTTCGCTGCAGCCTGAGCAAGTCTGTGCCTAAAATGAAGAGGGAAACACTGCTGCGAAGCGGCAGCCTGACCAAGGGATGCTCACCGGTCTGGGAGACGCTTCTGTCAAAGCCTTCTTGGATAAACATGACACCAGCTCCTCCAGCATGACCGGCTCAGGGAAC
Organism: Crypturellus tataupa; assembly: GCA_034781795.1. Taxonomy (NCBI): domain Eukaryota; kingdom Metazoa; phylum Chordata; class Aves; order Tinamiformes; family Tinamidae; genus Crypturellus; species Crypturellus tataupa. Next base: position 556,176 of record JAWLRI010000003.1, on the reverse strand, counting down.
CCACTTGCAAACCTGCCTTCAGAGCACTGCCGCTGACTTACTGCCCACGACATTTTGAAGGTTTTGCTTTAGTCTCGCCAGTTCTAGCGCTATTTTAATCAGTTCTGTCTTCCAGCAGAGCCTATTAATTTACTGAATAAATTGATTTTATTCAATAAATTAACAGCCTATTGAATAAAATATTTTTTTCAATAAATTAATACAAAGCACTAAGATTTTTTTTCCCATTTCAGACACAAGCTATTAAAGTTCTGGACTGTTTTTCTCCTCTTTTGTACGATTTTTAAACCCCTTCAAAACCTGGAAAACATACAGGACACGGGGACAGCTACTATGAGATGAGACTGGGTAGTCTTATCAGTGGCTTTGTGGTTTTTAGAACTGCGAAAACACCTCTCCTCATCAGTAAGCACTTCCAGTCCATGGAAAGACACCCTACCTCAGCTCCCCAAGCAAACTGAGAAAGCTCCTTACAAGAAACTCTATTTGGTGAAATTGCAGAAGTGATGATATATCAACCAATATATATGGGAGAAAGGAAAAGGAAAAACGGAAAGGAAAAAAGGGAAAGGAAGCTCAACAGCAAAATATGCTTCTACATAATTTATTTCACTCTTTTCAAATCACTTTAAAGAACAGTGAAAGAAATGACGTATGTGACTCACCACTTCATCTTTGTCCTCAGGTGTTAGTCGAGCAGAACTTCTTTCTTCCTCTTGTTTGATCAGTCTCTCATACAAATCACTGACGATGAATGAGGGGTAGTATCTGTCCTTCAGAGTTTCGTAAACATCTGCCTGAATTCTGTAGAATACTTCAATGCCTTTATTGCCCACAAGGCTTTGCTGTATTTCTTTATAAAGGGATTTTTCCACAGGTATTTCTCTGCTTTCCACAAAAAAATTCTGATAAATTTCACTCACTAGTTGAGGTATTTCAATCTAGGAAGAAAGGAGGGAGAATGTGGGGAAAAAAGAATAAAGATGCTTTAAAAACTGTGGGGATGAGTCAGAATGCAGGTGTATGAAGAAAGCTGACCAAGCTAACTTAACGACCAGACACACGAGGACACGTGCGACTGAATGCCTTGGCTCAAGCACTCTGCCTGTGCACCTACACCAAGCAGCTGATTTCACAAGATAAACCTTGACATTTGCTAAGCAGTGGCACAGCTGTGCTCTAAAGCCATCACAGCTTCCAGCACGCTGCTCTTAAAAATATGCTCCAAATGCCACTGAAAACCAATGAGTGCTAGGGCAGAACTCTGGTCACTGTTTTAAGTTCATGTTTCAGAGTTCAGCTGTGTCAGCGTCCCTGTCTTCTGCCGGGGACCTGGATGGGGCCAACTCTGACTTTATGTTGAGACTCTAATTAATTTCTGAGGTAAAAACACTATGAGAAGAGACATCTACCAACATAGGTCCCATATTCCCACTGAACACAGAAGAGCACCCAGGGCTGAACGCTGCATTAATACAGAGAGAAACTAAAGAGGAAGTAACATAGCACAGCCCATGATCTTCCTAAACTACGTGCTAACTTCCTGAACAAAATTAGAGAGGTTTCAGCCACTCTCTTAGTTGGGCACAACATGCTTGCCTGCTTTATGTGACAAAATCACAGCCACCAGGCTGCATAATACTGCTTATTTGAATGAAAGCCACCCCTGTAGTGACCCACAGCTGTTAAGTTCCACGGGAACTCTAAGCACAGATGATATATGATAGACTGGCAAGTCTGGCATAAATGCACCATATATATTGCATTAAAAATGAAGTGAGAAATCATTTTATGGCTTAGAGGCCATAAAATGCCTTATAGCACCTTTACCCAAGCACACAGTTTGCAAATCAAATCTGATTTATACAACCGTCTTCATGGTGCCTGTCAAAAGTCTTTTATGAACATTTTTTTTTAGCCTGAGTTGGTTTTCAGTCATTTTTATGGATCACATCAATGGTTCGGTACTCATGATTTGTCACTCAGGTTACAGGATGTTATTTGTGTTTCTCAATTGGAAAAGATCTTTTTAAATAGAAGAGTAATAAAGTGACAGTGATTAAAAAAAAAAAGCTGGTAGTGACTCATATTTCGTGCTAATGCGAATCCTGTAATTTTAAAATAGTTTTGCAGAAAAAGTCATCCCAGTACTCACAAGCAGCAAACATGCCCTCACCATACTAGCTCTGACTATTGCTGCAGGATGTTTGCTGCAATTCTGAATGACATTTCCTACCTTTTCAGGGCTGTCATTCCCATTTAGCACACATTACAACCTGCTGTTCCTGCCCTCTAGCAGTAGGGCAGCACAACTGGTAACATTTAGCAGCTTGTGTTGCAATGGCATGGTAGGGGAAGGGGCCTTTTAAAGCAAAGTCTGCCTTTTGAGGGGACTTTAAAAACATATCCACACAAACATTTCTAATTTTTATGGTTTTGGATTGAATGAGTTACCTGTGATTAGCAAGAGGAGAAGTTTATGAACGGACTACCAAATGGTAACGTTTCACATAAGCTTCACATAAGCTGATCCAAAGCAGGCCAATACATTGCTGCATTTTTTTTTCTTCAGTTTTCGCTAACTTTGCCTATTAAACATCCTTTTTACCAGTTATGTTGCTCTAAACCAGTAATTTATCATCACTCTATTATGCTGTTAAAAAGTCCATTTTTTTTAATTGCCATATTAACCCCAACCTCTGATGTAAAAATGTTAAAATACTTAAGTGCTTAATATCCTTTCCACACTATTAGTATTTTGAAATCATAAATACAGATGCATTCATTTCCTAACACCAAAACCAGAGCAATTACAGCGTCCATTTAATGAACAAGCCACATGGACATGCAATTTATTCCACCTTGTTAGCATTCTTCAGATATTCCACAGATTCCCAAAAACTGATCAAAGCTCTCTTGTCCATCCTATCCATGTAGATTCGGAAGTGCTCTCGATATGAAGGGTTGGCCAAAATTTCCTCAAATTGAAGAATCTAGAGAAAGAAAACAAGAGTAAAATCTGAGAAAATATCTATATGGGACTGAAGAGCAGCTATTCATTGTTGGTGCAGATTGAGGTCACCCACAGTAACCAAATTAAATTTCTCAAGTGATCTTACCAAGAACTTCCATTCTCCCCTCTAGCTACCCATATGTTTGTGGTCAAAGTTTGCTGCTGCAGTGGAAAATATTTTGCTTATGTCTTCTTGTGTTTTTCCAAAGAAGGTACTTATGCTCAAAGAAGTGAAGCAAAAGAAATGCAGAGAAAGGAAACACGGGCACTGAAAAAGGCAGCCAATGCATACTTTGCTTATCTCAAGCTCACAAAAAGCTGCACTTTTTCTTTACTACTTGGAATTCACAATGTCAATTTTACATATTTGGAAAAAAGGGGGCAAATTTCCCATTTTCCTATCCAAAAGCAACGTCCAACTCTGAATCCACGGGAGGTCTGAGAATATGAAAATTTGGCGTCCCTGGAGTCAACACGACATTCCTCAGTTGGCCTTTCCACCTCACAATGCCCAGAGCAACTCCAAAATGCTCATTTCTCACACTCTGCTATAAAGAATAGTTCTATTATTAACAAATATCACCTCTAAAATTAGTTTTGATACTTAGTCATTCATTTTAAGTTTATTTGCCTTTCCTAAATTTGCTATTCAGGGCAGAAACCTTTTCAGACATGTCATAAGCATCAGATTTTTTTTCTTGCAACTTTTTTTGCATCTTTTAAATGGGCTGCTGCACTAAGCACAGACTCCAATTTCTCACATTATCTATAAAACATCTGTTTTCATCAGCAGTACTCTGAGAAGTCACATTAAAATATGCAACAGACAGTCTCCAACCCAAATAACTCATCTGATTTCTTGGATAAGCACCATTCTTCTGCCGCAGGTGCCCCATGACAGGAATCTCTTTCAGAATCAACCACATTCTTTGTTCCACGATGCCCAGGGTCTGTTTATGGTTGCATGAAAAATTCATGGCATTCAAATAAGCTTATATTACTACCACATTCAAACAACTTGTGTAATTACTCCAAATTATTTCTACCATAACCTACTGTTCTCCATCTACATGCTTGCTGCTGCTGCTGCTACATACATGCTGCCAACAGGAAATTTTTTAATCCTATTTTTCTAAATCACCCCAGAAACTCCCCACCCAACAACAACCTCCCACATGCATTTACTTTTACTATTTTGTCAGAATTCCAGTTTTAATCTAGTTAGTTGGCCATACTGAATAAAACAATATTGTATATCAATCAGAAGGTAGATTAAAAATATTTTGCTTCCAGAATAAAAAATAAAATGTGTCAGCTTGAAAGTTTACTTAGGATTTCAGCACAGCACCCAGCTGCACTGAGACTCAGCACCTGATCAAGGGTAGAGGGAGAAGTTTTACAGAGAACTCCTTGTGTCCTGACATATCCGCAGAGCGCAACGCATCCCACGGACACGCACAGCACATCCAGCTGCATGTGCCTTTTCAAGTTACATAAGTTCTGCCGCAAAAAAATTCTTTTCCTCCACGATATGAGTTGTGAGAATTTGCAAGTTAGATGTACCTATGCTCCTACCAGATAGGAAAAGTTTCCATGTGCTTTCCCTCCAGAGAGTATGACCACATTGCAGAACACTAAGATGGCATTTCAAAGCCTTTATGAAAAGCAGGTGCCAAAAATCCAACTTTCAATGTTCTCATGAGGCAGAGGAGCCAAGTTCCATGCTGACTGATCTATTCTCTGCTTGATCCAAAGCGGCAGTAGCACCAGCGTTTCAACACCATGGGCTACAAAGCTTTCAGAGATAAATCCCAGCTATTACCAAGGGCACAGAGGAAAAATAGTGTGTGGTCTATCCTCTGGCAGCTAGGGCACTTGGCTGCAAGCTCCCATTCAAACAAGCGTCTGCTTACGGAAATTGCAAAACATCCATCAGAAGTATGGCCAGGAAAGACTACCGGCTATGATATAGTGCTTGGAGGCTCTTCCTACAATGAGGGAGATGAAGCTTTAAATCAAGCAGAAAAGGAAATGAAAGCCAGACTTCCCACACCCAAGCAGATGCTGTAGACATTAAGCTCGGATTAAAAACCTGTTTTCACTTCCTCCTCCTCTGGTATTTTTGTGAATACAAGCCTCAGCTATAAGCACCTGAAAAAATGAAGAGATGTACAGATGTAGATATTGAATAAAGTGAAGAATCTTGGCTTTCATTTTAAGGTAGAAAAGTAGGACCAAATTTCAAAAATCCTGTCAAAACCAAACACCTCCTTCCACTCCAACTTTGTGCTGAACCAGTTGTCACATTTCATTTGCTTCCACCACCTACATCATCAAGAATCCTAATGAGCCAGAGTGGCCACAGTCTCCAGAGTTGCATGTCACCAACCCGCATCTCTTCCTTTGAAGAGAAGAGCAGGTCCTTGAGCAGGAGGCTAAGCAATCTTAGTGGCTATCTTCCTATAGCTCTGTGTTTTATAGCCAGGTGTTTTGGTACTGACCGTGACAAGAATTCCACTGTGTCTGAGGCATTAATGCACTTGCTAATAAAGAGCTCCACAATACTCAATAATAATAGTAATACAATTCAAGTCAGGTATCAGCCACTCTGTCTGTGGGAAGACAAACAATTTTCATAAATATAATAGCTGTAAGACCCTACCATTAAATCACATCTGGAAAAACATGGTGGTTTGACACAAGCCATAGAAGGGGAAACAACATGCACATGCTTGTATAACACTAGTGAGACAAGCTTCATTTCCATAATAAAGAACCGTTTTTATATTGGTTTAAGAATGCAGTGAACTACACTTTGTCTGAACCAGCTCCCTCAGATTTTGGGCAGCTTTTAAGGACATTATGTTTGTCTTAGCTAGCCATTTTCATCTTTTGGAGTTTACCCTATAAAACCTCACCAAACAAAGCAATTACATTGAGAGAGGCTTGCTGGAACTAGGCTTATTACAGAAAGGGTCATCAGACTGCCGAAGAGGATCACAGAGAGATGCCAAATCAAAGGTCAGTGCCTGGGTTAGCTACAGAGCACTGTCACACTGCCTAGTCAATCAGTTTATCAAGAAGGACAATGATTTAAAATACAAGGGGAGAAGGTCTTCCTGCCTCTTGGACAGAGATCTTCACCTTCCTGAGGGCTGTCAGCTCTGCGAGTGATGGCACCGCTCACAAACCAGCGCAGGCTTCGCTCGCAGAGCCATTGCCAGGCATCGCCTCCTGGGCAAGAGCTCACCCTGCGCCGTCCCTCTGCCCAGGCTGCCAGCAGGGCCAATTCCCAAACACCCACCCTCCAAAGTACCTGTGGCTGATAGTGCCCCGAGCAACACAGGGCAACAGTCCCTCTTCCCTAGCAAAGAGCCCAGTACTTGGCGGTATTAAAATCACCTAATTTCACAGACTTTTGTGCGACAGGATTGTTACCTGGCAAAATAATGATTTTAACAAAATTAATTAATGGTGTTTAAACCTACATCTTATCAGGTGTGCTCAAATATAATCTTACTCCATAATACTCTGTAAATATGAGGCATGATGAAAGGTCACAGGAAACCATACAGACACAGAGCCTCAGCATTTCACTCCTGATCATCACAAAGCAGCTAGTACTAAGATAAAGCAACCTGTTACTTCCAGCCAGCTACTAAATTTCATTACTAGCATTGCATCAAAATATCAGGGAGAATACATGCTGACCGGGACTCAAGAGTACCCCCTCATTCTATCCATTCTGTTATTGACAAATATTCCTTTAAAGGAACTGAAGTAACATTTCACTTCAAGATACGTGCTAATGCAAATTCAAATGCAAGAGTCTAAAAGAAGGTCTGGAAGCCCAGGAGACCCACTGAAGCCCCACAGTGCATCGATATTCTATGTAAAAGCTATTCAGCATTTCTCTTTTTTTAATTCTGTTTTATAGATGAACCAGCAAAAAAAAAAAAAAAAAAGGAACGATGTTTTTTTCTACTGTTATATTCTTCCCTCCCTTCTACAGATACTTAGCCATTATTTTTAACCTCTAAGCATTTAACTTTATCAGAGCCTAAAGTTTCTTATCCACAGATTACAGATGTGTAAGACTGACTATTAAAAAAAAAAAAAAAAACAGATGGGAACTGAAGATAAAGCTGGTGATGGCACCTGCCTCAAGCCATGATGGTGGTCAGGGCAGCGCCTGAGATCGCAGTGCACAGGAGCAGGCCCTATCCACTGGGCAGGGTTCTCTCCCGTATCCTGTTCCACTGCTGGCATAATAATTTCTACGATCATGGAAAATTCGTGAAAAATACAGCCAGTGATACCTGAAATGTTAAGAAATGGGTCTGTGCCAGCAAGCACACTCTCTCATAAAGAATAAAATAGAAGGCAAGGAGACAGAATGCTCTGCAGTTACTGCTCTTTACAAGGTCTCATTATATTATACGATGTGAAAGAATTGAGAAAGGGCAAACATTCATCCTGGTTGCAAGAGCTGGAAAGGAGTTTTGCGTGGCAGAATATGTATTATTTATACTTTCACATGAACAGTAAAGGGCAAGAGAATTCTTTAAGTCTGAGGGGATCAGTTATGGTAAGGGGATTGGGTGCTATGGAGGGTCCTTCTTTTTCTGAGGAGAAGAACTGACATCTGTAGCGCTCTAATACCCACTGAAAAGTTCATTTTATGACTTGGTATCATCACTGATGACAGCACATAGCGTGAAACTACACAGGCACACATGCACGTACCTCCTCAATTTACAGTCTTGGAGCTACTGGCCTCAAAAGCAACCCTTCAAGTCCTTTTAACTCAAGAATAGCTTCAGGGTTGGATTAAAGAGCAGCTCGACTGTTGCTACACCCATCCTCTAGCCCAACAGTAAAGTACTACTTCCCAGTGACTCAAAGGCTCAGTGAAAACCGAGGAGGGCACTGAATTCATTTTCAGTAAGGTGCTACAGCTGGCAGACGGCACAGGTTAGCTCCTAGCCCTGTGAAGCTAGAAGCAGAGCTCTCACACCAGAGCCAACCTGGTGTGAAAGGCACATACAGGGACTGCATACAGTGCAAAAGTACTACCATCCCGTGGGACAGACCAGGGTCCCGCTTCTCACAACTACTTTTGGCCTATAAAGAATAACCAAAACAGAGCTGATGGCTGCACTGCAGACCATGGGCAGGGTGAGCTGAATTTGGGTCAGAATGGAAGTTTTCTGTTTGGAAGATGGTGCAGAGCCTGGAAAAAGTGGAAGATAGTACTGGAAAAATATTTCTCTTTTCCAGCTGCATGTTAAAAACCACTAACAAAGACTTTCTGCCTATATGCTCATTAAAATTAAAGTGTAAAGTATTATTAAAAAAATGGAAAGAGATCAGAAGTCGTGTTCAGTAGCAGCTGAACTAAACACAATGATTCTTTAACTATTAAACCATACCAAATATTTATTATGTGAGGCATTCTGCTATTTTCGCCAACTCAATAATGGGAAAATTCCTGCTTCCAGACTCATGTGCTCATGAATATACTTCTGTCATAACATGCCCCATCTTCAAGCAAGAGGGAAACACAGATGTAAGTTCTCTCTCTTTATACCTCCAAATTCTCTATCATGAATTATCCTGACATAAGCAGGCACGACAACTTGATGCTCAGAAATCAGGTGGAAAATTTAATCAGCTAGCAGTTAAACCAGCATCTCTCTGAGGGCTGTGGTGAAAGCAAGGTCTTCTGCAATAGTTTCAGCTCAATCCTCATCAGCAGGATCATGAACACACACTGTCTCATCCTCAAAACAAATTGAGATGGTTTCTGGATGGAATTTTCCTTGCCCTTTTACAGCTAGTCAAGCATTAGATCTCCAGAGCTCCATTTAACACCAGCAATTCTTTGAATATCTCCACCACAGAGATGCTATGATGCTGCACATTGGATCTCACAGATGCGGCGATGTGGCTGTTGGACAGCGCACAACAGATCAAACAAATGATTTCCTTGATAAACACAGACAACAAGAACTCAATTAAGTTACTGCAGTACCGTGCTAGTACAATTTCTAGGATAAAGCATTAAAAATGCATTGGCCATAAATAGATTAGAAGACATGTTTTATATATTATCCTAATTCAAATTGTATTTTCTCTGGAAGCAACCCTAACACCCAGAAAAGAGTATCAATCAGCATCACAGCTAATAAAAAAAAATCAGTTTCAGAGAGTAGGTACGTTTTTTGTGTCTGTTTGTATATATTGGATTATAATTCACACATCTTAAGTTCAAGATTTCCCTAGAGCAATCAGATTCAGGATAGTGAAGTAAATGAAACATGTGCAAAACATATGCAACCCTGTGACTTTTATGTACTGAATAAACAGTCACTGTTTTGTTATTAGCTTCTGCAGGGAAAGAAATAACAATTATTTTGAGTAATACCCTTTATTTTCTTAAATCTGTAATAGGACAATAGGGACAACTCCCAATAATTCATTTCCACATTTAAAACTATAATCAGAACATGCAAAGTAAGGACATTTAGTGACAATGCTGTTATGCCCCCCACTACTGCAGGAAAGAGAAAGCTTTTTGTAGGATGCAGAAATGAAACAAAAGAACAATTTCTTCTCCATTTGATTAGTACAAAAAAAGTGCCATGTCAATATATTCAAGGCTCTGTACTACAGCTCAATTATATAGTCTTTCAGAACACCATCAGTAAATGCCTGCTCCTTCTGTAGTTTGTGCGTTTGAGTGAAATTAAATTTCCTTTCTTATACACAAGCTAGTATTGGTCACAGAGAGTTGGGAACAACAAAACAAAGAAGCAATTTCCCTATTTTTGACTCCAGTGTGGGCACTGGGGTAAATTCTAGGATTTCCTCACAGCAATCCACCAAAAGCTCAGTAGCAGAGCTGCGCAGGATCCTACTGTTTTCACCACAGATACCACAAATGCACATGCAAGAAGGTAGGTCTCTTTATTTCCACTAATAGTTCCATTTATTTAGAATGAAGATGATCAAGGCATATTTCATATTGTACAATTTATATTGTATTATTATTATAAATATGAAATATTTATATTGATACTCCATAGTATCAATTAGTGTGCTTTGCCCAAAGAGGACAGAGAGTCGATTACACAAGGAAGTTATTAAACTTACTAAAGTTTACTAAAGATAACTAGGCATGATTTTTTCATTTTGTAGCTGCTGGCTAATGAAATAGCATTTTTTTTTTCAAACCCAAGGCACAGTGAGGTTGAAAATCAGCTTTACTAGGGTTCTTCTGCAAGGACTGCCCTTAAAAATGCTAAAGTTGCTCCTTCTTGAAGGACCATGTCTTTAACAACTCCCTACATTAAGTAAGTCTGATAATCACACACAATGAAAGACCCAGTTCTTTTTAAAGTTGCCTACACAGCACATTAGCAAATTACCAGTTTGAATGACCCATAAGTTTTTCCAGGTACTACAGAAAGCATTTCCCCAATAACAAGCCAAACAGACTATGCAGCTATTAGTTTATATTTGATTTTGGGAGGAAGTGAGGGATTAATGACAGTGAGGTTAATGTGATCCAGTACTAACACATTTAGAAAGCCCTTCAGGCAAGGTAGGTAGTTATTCAGTTCATACCTTCTGACTTTGGGGACCATCACCCTCATCAGAAGTGCCATCTTCCTGCTGATCATAAGCAGGTCCTCCCAGAAGCCTTATTCTCTTCTCACATTGCTTCTTTGCCACTGTCAGTTGATTAATATATCTCTTCACATTGCGAGCCCTCAGTAGGTCAGCTTTCATTGCAGCAGATTCCTTTCCTTTTGAATCTAAGAAAAAAGCAGTAGGAAATGTTTTTTTAAAGTAAAAAAATATAACCTCACCAAAACCTGCCATTCAAGACTCATCATGTACTTGAGTATAGGTATTTGGAAGTTTGGAATACAACGATGAATTCTGAAATATTCTCCAATAATATCTCAACTATCTAGAAAACAGAAATCATATTCCTGTACACAGGATGCACATTTGTTAGATGGCCTTAGGAAGCTAACTGCAGCCATGGTACCCGGTAACACGAATGGTCTAAGGGTCAACACACTGTAACGTGAGGAAGGCATCAGTACCATGGGAATTGGTAGTAAAAAGAGTAAAAGAAAACAAAAGTTCAAATATTCCACATTCCACCTTCTTCAGCTAAATAGGGCCTAAACAAACAAACAAAAAAGCAGATAAAGAGGATTTTAAAACCCTCCTGTGTTGAAAACTTTCCTGTTTATACCTACAGGATGCAACTAATTTAATATAATGGTTTCATTATCCTCCTGCTCAGTGAAAATATTTCTGCTTTTGCAGGCTGCAACTAGTGCTCTGTAGCAAAATACGTGGTTTGTATTCAGATTCGCACCAACATACTGCTCAAGGACAAGCCAGAGAAATCTGTTCTGCCATGTTTTTGAAATATCAGGTGCTAGTAAATGACATTCAAAAAAAGCTCCATTTTTGAAAAGTGGCATGTGACCTGAAGTTTTGTTGCTTATTTACTGAAAAGAGATTGGGAGGATATCCTTTCCCACGTTTCTAATCTCCCTTCATTTGCAGTATGTGTTTTGGCATATTAGTATGGAAGCCTCCTGATTCAAGGACTGTCTGTGTTTTACTGGAGAGGGAGCATTTGCATCTGAGGTGCTACAGTAGAAGCAGCGAACTGCAGAGACAGTGCTCACTCCAGCAAAAGATCAAATGAGATGTCTATTAAAAAAAGAAAAAAAAAAGTGCCATCTGCTTCCCTGGCATGTTAAATGCTCTGGGAAGTCAGCAGAGTACTTAATTTAGCGTTTCAGTTCTCCTGAGAAAGGTATTGGCATTAGAAAAGGAAAGCAGAAGGTAGGAAAAATAGCATCTCCCCCAACTTGAATCAACACAAACAGGACAAGCATTTAAAAGCAGAAGATCAAATCCTATCATTTCCCTTCTGCAACTTAACTGTAAGATAATTTCCAAAATTCCTGTTTTCTTGGAAGTTTAAATACTCTGGGCTCAAAATCCATTCCCAGGCACTTCCCTCACTGAGGGTGCCACAAGGAGCCACTCGGAGGACAAAAGGCTCAAGCCAGTGACCAGCATCGCGCTGACGACCAGCTCCTCGTCCACCGGGAAGCAGGGCTTCCGCGACCACAGCTCTCAGGTTCTCAAGTCTAAATTTCAAATCTCCAAACCTAAATCCTGCATCAGGAGCAGATGCCAGAACCCACTGTGAATCTTCTGATAATGGATTCCTCGGAGGTAGTTTTCTTTTCCACAAACTCAACATCCCTGTCACACGCCGTCACACGTTCGCTCCGATATCTGACTAGTCCTAGTGCACTACACACATGCACTAGTTTTGTAAGACTTTCTGGAAGAGCTTCTTTGTTAAACACATATAGTGCCTACTAAATGCCATGCTGAAATATTTAAGTAGCAAAAACATATTTAATGTTTTCACACAATGACCCCAAACTCCCACGTATTATTTACTAATCCTAGCAGACCGCTATGAACACTCACAGAATTTGCATTTCACATTTTTTAAAGTTTGCATAGTCCTGGAAAAGTATTTGCTTGATTCTGACAGATCAAAGACAGATAGTACAGTATGACTGGATAGTTCTACTATAAAAACAAAGGTAAAGCCAGTTCTAATACACTAGGAAAGAGAATGATTTTTTTTTTTTAAGTTATATACTCTTCTTAGTTTTATTGTAAATGCTTGCAGGAGGATTTACACAATTTAACAGCAATTTCAAGACAAGGACTTTAAGAATGATCCTGTAACATTTTTACAAACACTTTATAGCAATGCAGAAGAGGATATTTAAAGTCTGGCACACAGATTTTTCCCCCATAAACATTTTTACAAGCTAGTTTCCTACTGCAATTACACCATTATCATGAGTTAACAAATACCAAGAGCTACAGAAATGTTCAGAAGGCCAAGAATAACAACGCAGGATACCAGACAAATTAGCCATTGTTAACTGTCTTATTTACTTGATCATAAGTGGACCTAGTGGCAAACACTTATGCACTTCTGTTAGCCTGTCAGTGAGCATAAAAGACAGCTTAAATGAGGTACTGAAACCTGTGTTAAACCTCAACCATTTCAAGAAGATGATATAGGGGAAGTGACTTAAGCAAGCCCTGACCCCTAGGAAGGACCAGCTAGTGCGATGTACCTTCCCATGCCACAGGCACAGCTGCATGGCAGAGCAAAGCCAAAATCCAAGCTGCAGTAAGGGCAGACTTAGATATTTAAAGGAGCAGGCTGGTACCATATAGCGAAAGAACATCTGCTAGCTATAGGCTCTGCCTCACATGTGCCCGCATTGCCTCTTCTCTCCATCTTCAGTGATGGACATCTCCAAACCGTCTGTGGAAATGATGGATCACCAGCACCGGTGCACGCAAGGAAATTCAGAAGACAAAAGAAGAGCGTTCTCAGTGGAAGTGATTTACAAAGTACAGGTCACAAGAACTTTTGCCTTTCTCCACCAGACTCCTATTTACATGTAACGCTTCAGCGCAACATGCTGTAGCTCTTTAAGCACTGCCAAAAAGCTATGCAAAAAATAACTATGTATGCATGTTTATCTCTGTTGGGAGGATGGGGGGGAAATCATGCTATAGTTTGGTAAAAATTCAAATTAGGTGGCATATGTATGCACTTCAGACGCAAAGTATTATTTTATTTCAGTCTATCATCTTGACAACACCCACAAATCCTAAAACTGTACCCATCCAAGATATCTTAAAGCCTAAGCTCCTAAAATAAAAGGCCCTTTTTTTCAGCTGAAAAGCATCTTTCAGATGCTTGAGCACCCCAAAAGCCTGCCCACAGACGGTTCTGTTTCTGTGCAAGTCTTCAGCTCCACTTATCAAAGCACATATCTAGATGTGTAGTGGGAATGCTCAGCAGGAAGAATCTTCTCCTTCAACACAGCAGACTTGCTTCTTACGGAAATGGCTGCTTATTCACTCTGTCGCACAACCCCTGCTTGAAAAGCAGCAATTTTCTCAACGGGGCTGCGCTGTGCTCAATTACAGCGCGGCTCTGAAAGCACTTCCCTGCCGGCTCCCTGCGATCGGCGGTGCTGGCCGTGCTGTGAAGTCACGTTGAGGGTGGAGGGCACAGAAAATCAGAAGGTAAATCCTGTAAATCTCCCTATGGCATTGCAGGGGGAAGATGTGTTGCGATTTGCTCAGTTTTACAATGTTTACTAAAAACGGATTCTCTCTCTCCTCCCTGGAGGATCCTATAACATAACAGCAGTAAGGGAAGAAAGGAAAATGTCTCAATTGAAATAATTAAAACTGAACTCGCATATTTGAGCAGTTTCACATTTATTTCAGCAAACATCAAATCATCACAGTAATTTATTTTTGTTTTGTTGCTATTTAACTGCTGGTTTTGAAGTCATTTCTTTCAAAAAGTTAAAATCTATCTTTGCTGCTAGAAACTCCAGTCCCTTCCTACTCATGCTGCAGTGTCAATTTGAATATTAGCCTTTTACAAAACTGCCTGCAATAAACAAACTTTCAGATAATTATAGTTGTTCAAGATGTTTAAGACACAGATTTTGCATTAAAAAAGCACTCCCTAAAATTTAGCCTAGATTTGATTCAATACTTCCAAGAGATTAATTCTGATTAAAAGGGAAGATGGAGAAAGGTTTACAGTTACGGATGTTAGAAAGATGTGTCATACATGTGACTGTGGAGAAAACCAGAGTCCCAAAACATCAATAGGAAGACAGGAAAGGACAAGGTAAAAGCCTTCTCGTACAGTCACTGCTGCGATGATCATGACCATTTGGGAAGAGGGTACGTAGAAGGACAGCTAGAGGACAGAGAAAGCAGATGCATGTAGACTAAAAGATCTAGCAGCTTTGGGCAAGTGTAAATGAGGGAGGTGGTGGAGTGCCAGCACGCAAGATAACAGCTTCTATTTACAGTGGGCCGCATGACTCCAAAAATAAGCTGCCAATTGCTTCTGAACACACTAATGCTACGTTAGGTTTCCTGTCGTTCAGTTTTGGCCATGACCAAAAGCAATCCTCCTGGCCACAGAAATTACACCATCCACCCACAGTAGGCATCGTTACTGTGAACCTTTCAAATTACTGTGTCTCAACTTTTTTAGACATTTGACTCTCTCATGGAGTCAAATGCAAAACTTACTGCTTAACATGAATCAGATGCTTTTGTATGTTTTCCTTTGCTCTCCTGGGCTCACATGCCAGAAGATTCAAGGGATAGAAATCTGAAAAGAAAAAAAGACCCTATAACATGCCATTTTTCACTACAGAGGACTTAACACAGTGATGTTCAGAAGTTTTTTAAAGCACTTTCTACTGCTATTAAAGGGCCCTAACAGCAGAATATTTAGGCAATATGTTGCACCAACAAGAGTAAAGAACCTAGGCCTTGCTGAGAGATACTCAACCCTCTCAAACACCTCTGGGCACAAGCATTAAATGCATACCTTAATATCATGGAACAGATAAAAATAAATAAATAAAAAAAATCAGGCAACTGTAGCATGGATAAGAACATTAGTCTGTAATCTGGTCCTAAGGTTACTTATCCTAAAACAACTGCTCAATATTTCCTTAAAAAATAGAGAGAGATTGTTAATTCTGTCTCCTCAGTCAACAAAGAACTGTGCTAATGTGCTCAGGCTCCTTCACTGATGGCCACATGCTTGCAGAGCATCCCCTTTGAGCCCTCGCTGGCTGCTTGTGCCACACTAGGTGCTGCTCACATCAGTTCTGTTGCTTTTCCTGTTGAGTGCATTGCCCCAGGAAGCTCCCACTCTCAAACAGAAGGAGCCAGGGACAGCAGTTGTACAACTCTGTCTTAATGTTTCCACCTTCGGTCACAGCAGAGAGACCCAAGAACAGGTCAGAGACTTCTTGGCCAGACTAGGCAGCTGCTCTAGGTAAACACCAAGATACTACAGAAACTACTTTCTCACAACATAACTCTGTTATAGGAAAATGGAAACAGCAGCTACCAGTAAGATTAACACAGGTTGGAATCAAATTAAGAAATGCTCAAGACACACAACACAGGATGAAAGAGGAAGATAGTCATATGCTGAACACCCATGCTCACACATGCTGTTGCAGATACTGGGAGAATACATCAGGGAAAGGACAAAATTAGGTTGGGCAAACATAAACTTCCATTTGGTGTAAAGCTTATGTTCAGTTTTCCACCATGAAATCCAGCTGTTACAGGGGCAGTATGCTGTGGCATCAGGAAAGGGACATACAGAGAGGAGACATCATCATGTAGTGGTCTCTTCTACAAGAGTCCAATGATCCCTGAACTACGGCATAGCTGTGCTTTTATGTATTTATTTATCAGCAAGGTAGAAAAGCTTTTTCCCTAAAATTCAGGAACATATTAGATCCACCATAATCACTTTAGGAGAAAGATCTCCAGCTACTTCAAGACAGAAAAAGAAAAAATGCAAAAAACCTTCAGAAATAGATTTTGCCCCTCAACTTCTTTAAAGATCCTCTTAATAGTTTACTGGGTGCAGACTAAGCCTGAAACTTTTGGTAGACGAAAGCCTCAGCGAAGTAACTGAAACAGATTAGAAATTTGCCTTAAACTTGTGTGAACTACCACAGTGATTGTATTGAAGGCCCGTGCTGAACATGCTGTTCCACATGACAAGGAAAAAAATGCTCCCTTTCTTCAGGCACAGTGTGAGTACCCATTATCCATTTTATAAAAAAAAAGGTTTCCTGCGATAAACTCCACTGGATAATATAGTCAGTGAAGGTAATTCTGTCAACAAGTCAACTCTTAAATGATATATGAGGTTTCCATATAAGTAAATTTGCAATACAACAATAGCTTAATGCACAACTTCAGCACAATACCTTTTTTTTCCCCCCTTTGAACAGGCAACACTAAAGAGTTCATAAAAATGGAGAACCAACTTCACCACAGAGTAAGTGGAATCAGGACTTTTTTCTGGCAGAATAAATAGCAATTATTTTTTATGTATCTATTCTGCAGTAGATTCAGAAGAACATCGTCTTTAGTTTTAGCATAATTTAGTTTTAGTATAATTGATAGTTAAGTAGATAAACTTAAATGAGACAGAACAGAGCGTCAGTAATTAACTGAAGGAACCTGAGCTGCATAAAAATATTCTCTAAATCAATTCATATGACAACAAAGACCAATACCAGCACAAATGGAAATGCAGCCTTAGAAAGATTGATTTCTTACTTAATGTACTCGCACATTAACTTCCCTGTTCTCATTTCAATACCTTGTGTAACAGCCTTTCCAGTAAATTACCTTTCATCTGAAAAAAAACCCCTAATATCTCTTTTCCTGTAAAGCACACCTATGCAGAAAACTCATATCTAGTTTTTCTTTTCCCTTGCTTTTGCACAAGCAATTTATGCTACAGAAATGCATATCCATCTCCATTTTAGAATATAAAATAAAGAAGTGTTAGTATTGACAAGCTTGCACTTTCAAAAATGGATGGACCCAAACCTCTACATTAATTGATTTTTTTATTCTTTTCCTCGTGCGTTCTATGTCTTATTAATTTTGCACTTTGTCATTACACTTGAATTATTTAAAAACTGTCCTTTACGACAGAAAGCACTAGAAAAGGACTTCTTGGTTTGTTTCTTTTATATGAAAGGAAGGATCTAGTGATGATGTGCGACTTTAATGGCAAGATTTTTGAGACAAAACGCACGTCTATCAATAAACTCTCAAGAAAAAATCTAGAATATTGGCATTTAGAAAGCTTGGAAGGAAAACCAGCCAAAAGCCCATCATATAGAATATAAATCAATTCTTCCATTTTATGTTACAAACAAATTAATTTAGACTGCCTTTCACTTTTAGTTATTTTTTTTGCTATCTTAAGTATAGGTATCCAACCAAAAATTTGGTCAAAGAATTTTGTCATCAGTATAGACCTCCTGAAGACATACCACAGTTCTGGTACATTTTGAGAATCATAAGAAGAAGTAAATATCATAATTTTAACTACAATAAGCACATGTCCCTTTTAAAAGGCAGAAGTGCTCAAAAGGCTGCAGAAGAATTTAGGAGCACCCTGTAACGCAACACAAAAGCATAATGCAATGAAGAGTCAAAATAAAGCCTGACTGATAATTATGGCAGATGAGTCCTTGTGTGTTTTGAAACACAGAACAGAGAACAGATTGACACTTGAAAGAAAGGATTGATGAAAGAGGAAGCATGATTCTCAGCATAAGAATCTGCAATGCCAAAAATCCAAGCTGCAGCAAGTGCTGAACTACCTGTATCCCATGACATTTCACTTGATCCATCAGCTTAGATGAAGAGGGAGGGGAGAAACACATATATGTATAAACGAGAGTTTTTGGAAGAACCAGACAAATGAAACAAAGCCAAAATACCAAAGGCACATCATTCCCAAAATTTGTCTAAAAATCCCCAGCACAAACCAATTACACACATTTCTTTTTTTTATTTTTGGAGTTCAAATAGCTTTCTAAAATAAAAACAATAGAAGTAACTGTTAACAAAATGTATTCTTACCTTTCTGCCTCTTCGCTTGGGGAAAATTGCTGATTGTGGTTGCCTGAACTATTTCCACTACAATCTGATACCTAGTTTTAAAAACAGTGGGGGATGAGGGTGAAGAGGGAAAAGAAAAAACAGTGTTAACTTCTCTCAGCATGTTCTTCATGCAGCACACTTTGGAATTCACAAAAACTCCACCACCTCCACCTCCTCCTTACTTGGAAACAGGCATTTCTCATTAGCTCCCCAACCTACCAGTACTATGTTTTGGGAACAGAGTAGGAAAAAAGCTTTTGTCTCTAAGTAAAATAAAAAGATCCAAAACCCAATACAGCCAAGTAGTAACATATGGTGAACAAGACATAGAGCCACTCTATGTCTTAGCATTAGAGCCAAACATAATCACCTGAACAGAGCTAGGATGGGAGTTCAGTTCAAGAGAGAAGCCACGTCCTGTAAGACTCGTCTACCTAATACTTTCAGTAAGCATGTATATCTAACAAAAGATCTTCTTGTTTACACTCTGGGAATAATTAAAAGCAGTTTGTCACCTAAAACCACAGTACACATAATGCAAGGCAGCTAATACAGTGCATAAACCGAACCTTAAGCAAAAAAAATATATATTTGTAGATAGAAGATATCACATGTTCAGAAGGAAACCACATATTCTGTAAACTAAGAATCCTGCTCATGGCATCCTCTTGACATATCTTTGCCAGCTATTAACAGAGGCAATATACATAGTATTCTAGTAAACTGAACTCGTTGCTGTAGGAATTCCTTAATTTCATCTACCAAATTTCCTCCTCAATGAAACCTGCTCTCCTGGGAAGTCTCCAATTTTGGTGACAACTTATCCTCCTATGATCCTTGGATCCTGACTACAATCCTTGGAGTATACACTTCCTTCATCAGCTATATTCATTTCCCCCACTCTTTTGTCTCCCATAATTATTTCAAAATTCAGCTAGTCTCTGCCACATTGGGCAGACAGGCAGTTTTGCACCACCCACTTTCAAGTAAGGAAGATGCTCTAATTCATGGCTTCAGAGACACTATTTAATCTGTTCCTCCTAAGCCCAGGACCCATTTGCTTTCCTGCATCACAGAAAAGCTACACCAGCCAACCAGACCATCACCCTGTCTCCTGGCAAGTTTCTCCTGAAAATTTTAGCTGTTAAAACTCTGTGATACCGACAGGTTTTAATGCAATGTATAAATTTAATTTTCAAAAAATGAATTGTTCATGACAAACCTGAAAGCATGGTCTCACATATTCATTATTTGTCCTTTTCCTCTCTTATCTCTTTCCCTAATCCCTGTCATGTTCACTCCTCTCCATCAATTCTTAACTAAAAGATGATACACTAAACCAGTGATAACAGCCTTGCTCTTATGACAAATTGCTAAGTGACCTTTTGCTGCTATCCTAATAAATATCAGAATAAATACAATGCTGATCTTTAAAACAGCATGGAAGCTATCCACTAGTTTATTTCCTTATACTGTACTCTCAACTATGTTCTTAACTCATTAGGACTTTATCTCTTGCCTTCCTCTGACAATAACTAAATTTGTTTCATCTCCCTGACATGGAAGAATTCATCTTTTCTTCCTTATTTGTAGCAGACTTCCAATTTACACGTGCTAACTTAATCCTGAGGGGAAATGAAGGTGAGATTCCATCATGTAAATTTTCCTTCTTCCTTCCTTCTTGAAAGAAATGAAGATGTCAAGTTTTATGGAAACTTTATAAAACAGGAATAAATTTCTGCCTCTATTCATGATAGGTAATATTGCAAGGTTTATATTATAAAAAGTAGTACTGAAGAATGTCCTTAGATAGCCATATAATTTCCCCTTCTCCATTTTTTTTTGTTTTTGAATAAAAAGCTGTAACTAAAGGATCTATGCAAATTTTCAGAAAATAAAGGTATGAAAGAAAAAAATACAAAACAATTTCCAAATAAAATCAAAAAAAGGAATTTTATATATATATAGAATATTGCCTGGAACAGCATCTAACTAGGAATCCTGGGTACATACAATGTGCTACTGACTTACTTGACTGGAAAATCCTCCCATTCCTGTTCTTTCAATAAAATCTAACCTCATACCTCAATTTTAATTGCACAATAGTTTATTTACTTCCTTCTCTAATTCCTTCCTTATATATTTTCCTGTGGTTTATTCTTGTGAATTACAGCTATTTTGTATACTTACTTTGTTCATCCCTATAGAAAACACCGTTTGTTTTCCCCACACATAAGTCTTCAAACTTTCACTGGTAAATCATGAAAGCTTTGAAAAATGGACCACAGAAATTTGAGTCGGCTAGATCTCACATTTGAGTCGGTCACATCTCTCTAGGGGCTCCCCTGGCAATGGGTAGCAAGCAGGATGCGAATCCCCCTTCCAATAGTGGAGGGCTCCTTTAACTCCCACCCCAGGGACTGGGGCTCAGTACTAACAGAAAAAGCAAAAGCATTGCCTCCAAAATTGATTTCCTTTTCTCTTTGGAAAGACAGACATTTTCTTAGGTGTATCCCATCTAAATACTAGTCAGCTCAGACCAAGCAACATTGTATGAGCCTCTATGAGAACACCTCTAAAGATGATGGCAGTTGGTCTGCACAGACTGGAAAGCAGAAACTCAAGTGCAGCCAAACCACAGTATTTTATAAAGCAAGTCTGCCACCTGATATTAGAGAACACAATTTAAAGTGACCCATCAGCTAAAAAGAGAGCACAGTGAGCATTAATGTGCCTGAACAACAACAGAAGAGCTGGGTTTCTTTTGAAACAAATAGATCCATTAGCGTTATTATGCTAATAAATATGATGTCAATTAGGTTTTAGATAGAGTCTAATAGAGAGTAATTTCTGCTCTCCGCAGCAGCACTGTGGCCCAGAGGAAAGAGCAAATTTTACAGCAGATGAACAGTAAGTAGCCAAGCAACAAAATGATTTCACTCTATCACCTAAACACATTTTCTTGTCCCAGAAACACAAGTTGTTTCAAAGTCAAAGAAGAATAAAGTTATTTATGGAGCCCATGTGCTTCCTTTCAGCAAATTACCAGACAGGCTGATCAAGCTGGGTCTAACACAAGGCCTGGGTGACAAGGAAATGGCTGCAGCAGTTTTCTAATGAACGGAGCCAACCCAAGGACATCTAGGGAGATACTGACACAGCAGCAGCTACACTGCCTGCTTCCAGTGACTTATTTCTCATCCTTTCACTTACACCACAAATCAGGAGAGACAGCTCAGCTATAAAGATAAGGCAAGTATAAATACTTTACACTTGGGCATGCATGCCTGAAATGCAAGTGATATGGTGAAAGTTGAAAGGAAGAAGAGAAGTCATCTGAAATTTGAAGGTAAGGAGGATAAGGAGAAGGAATAAATTTCTGTGAAGGTGAGCTGACGATATTTGCCTAAGTAAGGAACATTAAACAGATTCACTAGATAAACATAGATTCACTATAGATGGAGGTGTAGTGTTTCCATTAGCTCCTCAAAGGAAATCTCAGAGTATCCAAAGGATGCAAATAGGAAATACTTGACTGTAATAATTCAGAAAAATGTATGAGCCTTTGGCAAAACATGTAGAAACTCACATCCCTGTTTCTATATCAGAGAATCACAGCAAACTGCTCAGAATGCCCAGTGTCCATAGTGCTGCTACGGTTCACAGTCATCAGAGCCCTAAGGGCAGTCATATTTCATAAAGATATCATGGAGATACCAGACACTAGTGAAAATTCAACACATTATTCCAGCTAATTCCTCCTCGGAGGCAAGACTCAAAGAAGGGGCTGGTATGCCTTTCAGCAACAGAGTAAGCCCCATTACACTACTCTCAATTTTAGTGGAAGCATTTTAACATTTTTTGCCACCTGACTGAAAAGCAGACTGTTTTAGAGATGTAACATTTGTTGCAGCTTATCCTTACAGCCTCTGCTTCATAATAAAAATAAAAATGAAATAACATAATCACAGTTCATACAGATCTCAGTAACGGGTTGGCATAAGAAGCATACTTAGCTCTGAATGAGCTACAGCGAAATATCAAATACCTCAGTTGTTTCAGGAATTCTATATCAGAGCTGCTGTTAATGAGCTTGATGAACTCCTCATAAGAAGGAGCATATGTGTAGTCTTTCTTGTGATGCTCATTCATCTGTTCTCTGTACTCCAGCTGGCTGAGCAGCATTCGGTTGATATAATCTGGATCACTCAGCAGTTCCACCACTGGTTTCAGAACTGGAGAGGAAAAATATTTTAAAACAAAATCCTTATGTTGAAGAATAACTATTGTCTTTAAAATGACAAGAATATTTTGGATAAAAAGCAAAAATATACAAGCTGATAAAAAGCCCAAGATACCAAATTTCTAGATTCCCAAAGTGCATTCCAGACTAAGTACCTCTCTTCTTGAGAAAAGTGTATGTTTGGGCTATTACATTAATTGATGTATATTCATAAAGTTGAGCCCAAAATGGAAAATTTACAGTGTTTTGCACATTTTTCTGTGCATTTTGAAAGCTATGCTACACATAACAGCCATTACAACTAAAATTAACAAATTTGGGACTTCATGGCTTCCATTATTTAATTTTAGTGACAAAGAAGTTACCAATACACTATCTCATTAAAATGTATCTGATAAAATAAAAAAGCAAAAGAGAAAGTATTCAGTTTAAAAAACAAACACACACACATAAATTAAAGTGTGCAGAAGTCTGCAGTTACATCCGATATCCTGATTCAGTTATCATCAGATCCTTAACTCTAGAAATCTACATATCTGATTAAAAGGTCAGGACTATTCATACAAAATAATGCTACTGGAGACTGTAAAAGGTGTCCTCTATAGAGAAAAAGAAAAAAAAAAAAAAAGAAAATAAATAGAAGACTGAATAAATAGGGTTTTAGCACCTGAGAGGTGCTAAATAGGCTGATATTAAAAGAGGACAACCATTAAGTGTATGCTTCATTTTGAAAATGTGAAGAGTTTTACTGGCCTTATGTATACAGTTACTGGCCTTTATGTGTAATAAAATGCTATGAAACACTCTGCTGTCTTATGGGATAAGGTCCTACAACTAACCAGTGCTCTGGATTTACATTGTCTGTGCAAGTCTAATCTCTGCATATACTGGTTATCACAGAAATTAGATTTCAGAGGTTAAAAGCATAGTATCAAGACTTATACATTATAAAGTCTGTAATTACTTATACTGGTCAGGTGCAAGTCGTTAATCATCTCTGATCTTTGATCTACCTTTTGTTGCAAGTATTTCTGCAAGGACTATGCGCAAGCTGACAGACCGGACATCCTTTGAGGGTAGGAGACAATACACCAGAATTTGAGAACATTTTTGCAGGAATCTTACTTCTTCGTCAGAGCTCCTCAAGCATGAGTGCAGCAAAAAAGGCTTCGGTGGATCTTCTTGCCTAAAGAGGGAAGGGAGAGAAAGAGAAACAGAGAAATGGGAGCAGAGAAGAGAAACAGAGAGGTAACTCAAGGGATAAAATTACTTCCATCAAGATCAGTCATTATTTGTATATCCAAAATATGTGAGATATCTATTATCAGGTAAGTAACTTTAATGTTAAGATGTGCATTTTTCAAATCCTGTTTATTGATTCTACTAAGACTCACTTCCAATTCCCTTCGATCTGTCAGTGCTTTCACCTGCCACAGCAGAAATACAGTGCTTTAAAACTACATCAAATAGAGGAAGCCCAAAACCTAGTCAAAAATACAAGGTTGCCTGAATGCAGAAAGCCTCATTTCCTCATCATTCCTCCAGTGAAATCTTCTCCAAGTTTTTAAAACAATTGACAAGGTTCAAAAAGCAAACAGTCCTCTACAGTCTTGTACTCTTAAGAAGGGATTACTTCTAACCTGAAAATGGGTCTAGATGTTATATTCTGAAGCTATGAACTTTTGTTTTGGCAAACAAATTCTTCTCATAAATACCTGGCCAGTATGACCTGACTTTTCCTAGAACAGCGTTTTTCAACCTATTAACTGTAAACTACATCAAATGGCTCTGTAAAGGATGCCTACACACTAACAAGCCTGCTATTATCAGCTACACCTGAAGGGGAAAACACATTTAGAAAAAGATTTTTAAAAAAATCACAAATAGAGCAAGGTTAGGATCAGGATGGCAAACGGAGATAGGTGATGAGACTTCCAAAGAGCAAAGCCAAACTCAAACCACCTCTTCTGTAGTAGCCATGTCCTTCCCAGAGCTGAAAGCTGCTGTTCTGGCTAAAATCAACTTACTGCCACTCACAGTCCTACTGCTCCTGTGTGTGAACAAGGGATCAAGAATTGTGTGAACAAAAAAGAGCTTCAGTTAAGGCACCACTATCTAACACTCTTGCTATTCTAGTAATACGAGTCAGTTGCTTGCAGGGGATGAAAAAATACCTTTTTAATTGATTTTCAGAATAAGAAAGTAAAAGCAGAATTTTGTTTCTTTTTGACTGGAATATTTTATTCAATTGCAAATCAAATGCTTTGTTTTCATAGGTGAATACGGCGAGACTTTTTTAATTGTGAAAAGCTAGACAAATTTAAAAAAAAAAAAAACCACTGAAACACCTTGGGGTGAAATACCTTCTTTGTCCTTCTAAGGAGCAGTAGTTTTCAAAGGTGAAACAGAGTCTTCTGTATCTGTTAGTGCAGGTGGGCAGATTTAGCCCGGAAAGCCTGTTTATCTTGTTCTGGTAGGATCTTTTCTCCCTGGCTGTTCTTCTCAAAGTGTTTCCATTCCTCTTGCATAACCCAGACACACTGTACAGCCCTCTCTGCCCTGCATCAAGCACCCCATCCCATGTTCCCCCTAAAGGTATTCATTATTCACCCAAAACCAGGCACATCCCAGGCAGGCAGAAAGTCTGGACCATTTGTATAGGGCCACGTCTTCCCGAAACTCTGCTGGAAGCACATGCTCAAGGCCAGAGCTTCTCCTGATAACCAACTCCCATGTGAAAACAGCAATGAGAGGAAATCACAACTAAAAGCAACTGGCCAAGCCTGCCTTTTGAAGAGCTAGCGCAGGGCATGGCAGCATTTTGCCTATGCACACAAGCACAGGCACCTTCCATCTCGCGCCCTCTCACCTTGTCCATGGGATGTCCTGCCTGGCGATTAGATCTAACGATGCTTTCGTAACATGTGCGCAGCATGAGGCAGAGCGGCGAGGCAATAAGATTTCACTAAGCAGGGATTAAAGCTTTCTTTGTCTTCAGTGTATCTCTAAAACCATCCATACTTGGCACAAATTTCCTGAGGAATTTCAACCAGTTTGGGATTGCAAACACCTTGTAACATTAACAGCACCTATGCTACCATCCAAAAAAAGAACTATTTTTCATAATTAGTCTCCCTCTTGTACAAATCTAACCACAGTCAACAACTAATACATACAGCTTGGCTGAGTTGGACTCATGCCAGGATTTTTCTGGTACATAGTCAACAGAAAACAAACAGAAAATTGAACAGAATAAATTGAACAGAATAAACAAGCAGAATGGCAAATATTTGGTTCTTATCCAACTAATTTATCTAATGTGTTTTTGCCTGCAGGAATGAAAGAGGAAGGGAACACTTTTCTGCGCACTCTCCAGATTATTAAGGGAAGTTTCAATTTTTTCTGGAATTATCACCATTACCTAAGAGGACATGGATTTCTGGAAGAGGGGTTCTTTCATATTTTCCCTAGCCAAAGAATACTTAAACTGTTTTCTAAAAAGCAATAGGGAAGGCACAGGTCCATATGAGATTTCTGTGAAAGGTATAAAGGAAATTCACCACTAAACAAGCCCTGCATACCAGGACCAAACAGGGCTGTAATTTCTACCAACAAATTCTGATGTTTTCATCACTGTTTGTGAAAGAGAAATAAAGCAGAAATGGAAGCGGGGGAATAAGAGCATAAATGAACTTGCTGATGGCGAGACAGGCAGAAGGACACTGAAGTTTAGATCCTCCTTTGCACTATACCATTTACTGCTGTTCGCCCCCATGTTGACCACTGATCAGCTTGTAGGGAGAATGTGCTCTACCATCAAGAGGTCTACCCAGAAAACGGTGTCCCATGCAGCTCAGGTTCCTCCTCACAGCTACGCGTAAAGCAACAGAGCAACGAGAAGCAGAGCACCACTACATCTCTCCTGCATCAACAGTTATTTAGGGCACTATTAAAACACACAAACAGCAATGCAGGTATTACTTATCCTTCTACACAATTTTGAACATATGTGTTATTAGGACTGTGAGGCTGGATTTTTCCAAGTCATAAGTCACTTAGCAATCAGAGAAAACTCTTAACCAAAACCACATGCATGTATTTATAGCGAGCTTTGAAAGCCTAGCCAATTATCCATAAATTTTGAACACAACTGTGCAAAGCAAAGTAATATAAACCTGGCACTGTGGTAAACAGCTGCAAGACATGCATCATACAAGCTTTGTGAACCAGATTCATCTCATCTGATTTAAGTGCAAGAAAAAAGACAGCAAGAGGCAACTTAATTCATTTGCATCTTCTTCAGCAATCAAGCCTAAAGTAGCAGTGACACATATTGGTGTATCAAGACGCAAGTGACTTCATGGTTCAAAATACTAGGCAGAACTTGAGCTTTACACATGCTTACTGATCATCACTTTTTACTTAACCATGAGCAACCAGGTCAGCATCAAACTTGTGCCTAAGTTTCTATACCTATGAATTCTTGCCTATGAATTCTTACCTATGAATTCTTCAAGCTTGCTCGGAATTTCTAACACTATCCAATGTAGTTTCATGGTTTCAGAAAGCAAAGGGCTTTCCTTTAGTTGCCCCAACCCAGCAGCAGATCAGGAAGCACCCTGTGAATAGGGGCTGCCCAAATAAATGCTTTTGTGCTGGGTCTTTGTCAAGCAGTGCAGCTTGTGACCAAATGACAGTGAAGGTAGCTACTCCCAGCCACAAGTTCTCTTCACGTGGTTACCAAATGGGTTACTGCATGACTTTGTCCTTTATTGTGGGAAACCTAGGAATTTACACAGCGCTTAAAAAAGCAGCAAACTTCTGCAGCAAAGTAGAATTACTTTGGTGTTTTTGAAGACAAGCAGTTAAAATATTACCAACATTATAGAAATCAATCCCTAATACCATCTATCACTGGACCTTTAGACTTACCAAAACCATGACCTCAAGGAAACAACCCTTTCACCTAGGATCCCCTCTACCTACCCCCAGTCCTAAGTAGGACGGCCCAGTAACCCTCTTGAGAAGGCTCAATACACTCTAGAGTATTAAGAAACTACTGATTTTGGTGGATGGGATACAAGCTCTGTCTTTATTTTTATGTACTCAACCCTCATGGCTTTGTAGAAGAACTTAATGTTTCCTAAAAGAAGATGAAAAAATAAAAATAAATAAATAAAAATATCAAAGTTATCATTTAGATGGTCCAGCTCATGGACTTGGCAGTACTACTGGCCCAAGGTAGGAATCTCAGAAATAAATACACTCACTAAGAGATGTGCACAGGGGAGACTAGGAACCTCATGATGACAGACATGATAAATCTGTAGGCTTCAGAAACGGGAAGTGAGTAAATAAACATCATCAAGACAAAAAGTCCTCAAAATGTTAACAACTACAGGAAATTGGATGATCGTCAATTTTTCATGAAAAACTCTCAATATGCTCCATTCATTCTTGTCATTTCTTTAATCAGTATTTCAAGAGCGAGTCTCACAAAGTTACATTGAAGTCTCAATCAGTGCAATTGTGAGCTGAAGTGCACATGCAACTTGCTCTAAATGCTGCTCATCAGCACGCTCCACACTCAGCACGCACTTTCATCAAATCCATTGAGAGCTACCAGCACCACATGCAGCCTGCAGCTCTTTACCTGCATCGCCCTCAGATCTCTAAGCCTCTTGACACTGCAGCAGAATGAAAATTGCTTGGTCTGTTTGAACCTTCTAAGAAATAAAAGAAATTAATTTAGGCCTTCATAAGAGAATATCACAAACACAGCTGAAAAAAGTACCGGCTTAAAAAAAAAATTAAAAAGGCCAACCCCAGTATTTCCTTAGCAGTCATCTAGCCATCTTACCAAGATTCACCAGCAAGTTTCACTTCATCTCATATTTACTGTCTGGATAATTCCTCTATTTATATATAGAGGAAATTTTCTAGTGACCTCTTTGGTCACGGCTAGCACCTACAAGAGAAAATGTAATGCTCATAACAGACCCAAAGGATGGACAAATGAGTTACAAAAAACAGTATGACCCATATGAGCATAATGAGGCTCTTATGGTTATTGTAGGGTCTAGGTAACACTGGGTTGCAAACAGGAAATCATGAAACTTTCTGCTCAGACTTTGCTCTCTGATACTTAGAGGTAGTGGAGAGCTTCAAACCTGACACCACCCATGCGCTAACCTTAACAACGTGTTCATAACCTGGCTTTTCAAGACTGTTTTATTCTTAGCATTTTCACACATCTGTTCACATTGCAACAACCATCTACAAATTCAGACTAATCCTCTTGATACTCATTTCCAGAGGACAAGTGCGATAAGCAGCTCTTGGAGTTCCTGGCTTGTGGGAGGCAAATGGCATTAAAAAAGAAAAGCAGAACAGTGGGAGGTGTGTAGTAGCTATCATGACAACTTGGATGCCTGTACAGGATTAACCAAACTAAATGTCAAGCATCTAAATTCCCTTTGTACTAAGCCATCCTTGATCACTTTGTGAGTGATAGCACCTTTTAAGTGCATATTGTAATAAGTACAGTAAGCACAATAATATAGCAGCTGCATATCCTATGTATACAAAGGTATTCACATAGAACCGAGAGAATTATGAGCGGAGCTGCGTAACTGACAGATTGAGGAAGGAAGAGACAGAAAATAAGGGTAATACTATCAAAATATGCCCAATATAATCTTAAATGTCCAAGTTACTTGTCATACTGATCACCTCTCAAAGAGCAATTTCTCTACCGCATTCCTCCTTCATGCTTCCTGAGATTTTACAGACCTTAAACACAGGCTCTGGATCACGACCGAAAGTAGCCTGTAGCCCCCGAGGGCTGAGTCGTGACTTCAGCTTCAAATCCAGGCCAAAACACACAGACGGTTGAGAATCCCATCAGACACCTGCCAAAAGCAGCCTGTCACACTGCATACCCCCTAGCTGCAGAAACAAATTTTCTTCTCTTAGAATCAAGAAGCCTGGCTGCAGTTTAAAGACAAAAAATACAAGCCCCACTGAAAGATGTGATAAAACCAGACTGTTTCATACTTCATCCACTGAGTGCTATTCAAGAACCTAGGGTTCAAGAACAGATGAAGATTAACAATGTTCACATTTCATTTTACAGACTGCCTTCACTGCAGGTTAGTGACTACCAGCCCACGGTGCTACATATCAGATGTTAATAGTTCTGTACTAGTATCTGATGTGGTTATTATTAGCTACAGTAAGTGGGAGGAAATCTCCCTTCCTTCCACATGGACTACACAGAAAGACATTTACTATTTGTTTTTATTTTGCCAAGTCCCTCAGACTTCGAGTACAAGCAGGTCTCCAGGATTACTTCCCATCCTGCTCAGCATACAATTCATGCATCCTTCACAATATCAAACAGCACTGCTAGGAATCGGCTTGTTTATGCTCTGCATAAAGTAGCCAAGGAGAAAACGCGTGAATGTGAACTTAAGGAAGAAAGGCAGCTACAGCAGTTATAAAGCAAGAGCCACCAGGCATGAGACTCCGTGCAGCTGCAGGAGCCTGCCCAGCAGGATGCACTTGGCCAGTCCTGCTATAAATGCACTCGGGTCAGTACAGCAGGGAAGAGAGAAATGGCCTCTACCAGCAAATGCAAGACTGACTTCTTCTTTATCACAAAACTTCAGACACAGGAAAAGTATCAAATCTCATTTCTCTGTGGAACTAATGCTAGCAATCAAATCATTTCCCATTTAAATCCAAATTGCTGCAAATGTCACAACTCAAAAGTGACAGGGTCCTTTAGAGCCCCAGCAGGACCTCAAGGTATCCTCCAATGTTTCAAGTTTGAGTCAACTTGCCCACCCTTTTAATGTTTCTGTGCCATCACAGATGGGCTGCCCATGGCTAAGTAAGTGCCCCTGCCCTTGCTTCACTTTGCAGAAGCGCAGGAAAGGCAGCCAGCCCCCTATAAAGAAAGTGAATGCACAGACAAAAGAAAAGGGAAAGGAACCTGATGGTGCCAGGCTCTTCCTCCTGGTTCCCAGTCTCCCTAGCTTGTGCTCTGTTATCTCCCTTATATAAGTGAGCCTTTTCTCATCTGTTGGCCCTTGACCTTGAGCCATTTATTAGGAAGTGGAGTCTTGCATTGCCAGAGGAAAACCAAGAGTAAGGTGGGAGACTGCAGCATCCCACCTGCCTCATGCCACTGTGCATTTCCATCCCTTGGGCAGCCCCACTGTAAGACACCATGGACTGAGGCCAGATAGTGAAGATGGAAAAGTAAAGACAGAGAAGCTTCTCTGGCTGAAGCAAATGACGTAGCAGTGTAGAAACTGGCATTTCTATCCTTCTGAGGACAGACGGTTTCTATCCATTACTTTACTGGAGTCATATGTTGACATACAGGAAAAATGAGACAAGGAGGTTTAGGTAGCAGCCTTTCTATAGATGGCAAAAAAAAAAAAAAAAAAAAAAAAAAAAAAAAGGTATCTAAAACTTTATAAGCTACTTGAGAGCAGAGCAGGCAGAATGCCCTTTGCTGCCACACTGCGGAGCAAAACCGAGCTGTGGAAACAAGATACAGTGGTGCAGGGAGCACGACAACAGGAGAAAAACCTTATACTAATTAGAGTCTTGCTGCACAACGTTCCTCACCCTAAAGTAATTGGGTTCATTTTTAAAGACATTGAGAGAAAAATGTTGAATTCACATTTAAACTTATGACAATTTTTAAAATGTGGACACAAAGCAAAGACAGATCAATGAAATCTGTGTTCCCTAGCTAACAATCAGTCTCCTGTATTTAAGCTGGAAACCTCATATATATATGTATATATATATATACACACACATATATATAAACCCACACACATACACTGAAATACATTGTAAGCTTTTCTAACTGCTAGTGACATGCTTTGTACTTCCCAGTCCATGGTTTAGCATGTCAGCAGGTTCTAGCACAGCAAACACTACTGTAGGAGGCAGATAATTAAATAACGAAAAAAATATATATATTCTTAGCACCTCAGGCTCTCTTAAGAAATAAAAAAGCAGTATAACTATCTTTGATTGTGCTTTCGAATTTTTTTACATGCATTCTCAGATCACTTGGGAGTACAAATTCAATCTGCCTCAGGTATGAGCACACAGTCCCCTCTCTGCTAACTTGCCAAATCACATGGCTTAGCATTGAGCCCACTCTGTATCTGCTGAGAAAAAGTGAGCCCTGTCCAATTTCTATAAAGCTTCCTGGGCTTTTTGAGCAAGTCTGGATGAGCAGCTTGAGGATACAGTAGTGCTTCACACTTTGTATCACATGGCTGGTAGGATCTTTGATCTGCTGCTAGGTACCTCCAAACCAGGCTTTCCTTGCGAAGCCACAGCCTTAGGCTATGGTAGGAAAAGTCAATCCGCCCAAAACTTTAACCCATGCAAGATCTTCAGCTATAGTTGTGTTGTGGGTTTTTTTTAAACCCATTATTATATTGAGCTGATAAGAATTTTTATTTACCATATTATTGCAGCCTTAGGTGCATTTAACATTTCAAAGGGGAAAAAGTTAAGTGGAAAACACCCTGATTTTCTTTATTTTAGCTCCACATAGTATAAGTACAAATTCAGCAACTTCAAACAAGAAAAAGATTGTACCTAAAAATAATAATACCATCCCCATCAATTAACAAGTTCAAACTTTGCCTCAAAGGAAGTGTCTTACTTCAGTAAGCAAGAAGTACACTTAAGAATTTTATATGACCAATGGATTGCTGTAATATTCTGGAGCTGAAATAATGCAACATCTAATGTAAGGCCTATTGTAGTATGCGTAACAGTTAGCTGCTTCTTTCCTGGAATGAAACCACTCTTTAGTTTCTTTTCCTCTTTATTTCACTATTTCACTGTGTATTCAACTACATAAAGGTGGCATCTGCCAGAAATATATCAACTCTACCAGAACAGCTAGAAGTGCAAATGGCAACATATGGCTGGTCACAGAGAGAAAATAGCTATCCCTTATTTTGTCTCAAGGAGAGTTCAAACCACATGGCTCTAACTGTGGGCAAAAGAGCTTCATATCAAAAAAGCCCCATGTGAATCATGAAAGCATACAACACTTAGAATAACCGAAATGCAAGTAAGGACAAACACAAGCCCAAACTACAAGCCCATGAATGGTCACTTAAACCAGGGAAGGGCACAGACAGAGGAGCACCCATTTCCAGTTACAACTGGGGCACAACGTGCATAAAAGGAGCACTGCCAAAAAAAAAAAAAAAGATAACCTGAACAGAGAAAGAAAATCTAGAGTTTTTTTTTTCTTCTTCTTCAATGAAGGTAGCTATTTACTGCAAGATAGACCACTGTCAGAAACCGTAAGGCTTTGCCTCCTGGTGGTAGATAAATGGGAAATTCAATGGAATTAAACCTTTGTGCTTTTCTTGGGAAAGGTACAAATAACTGTTCTTGATCCTTGAGTGCTCTCAGAGTTTTTCTCTCCTTCCCCTACCAGGTTCACAGAATTTGCAGGAACTGCTCAAACTGCTCAGTTCCTATAGTGAACCAAGGATTCATAAAGGAAACAGAGACAGTGGCAAATTCAAGCTCTAAGAAAAGAGAGGAAGATGTCTCCTTCCACAGGTCTTAAAGATGTCCTTAAGTACACTTCATCTCTAATGCTGGTAGAAACCTGTTTTCTTTACCAGTTGTCTATCAAAATGTTGCAGTCTTCACTGCTTTGATATATAAAAGCAAAGAGACAAACAGAATATTCTAATGAAAAGCAGAGTTTTGCTTTTACCTGACGCTGGCTCCTTTAAGATCACAGAAGTGTGTGAGTAAAGCTTTCACCACGTCGTTGCAGACAACCTTAACTACATCAATGTGACTCAGCCTCTGTCGCAGCTGCTTGGCAATCTCCCAAAAGTCTTCGGATAGCAGCTGATACAGCTGCCCTTCATCTCTGCTGAGTTGCCCATACCAAGACAGGATGTAATCTCTGTAACTGTAGTCAAACACTAAAAGGAGAGAGAAAAATAACTAAATAAATAAAGCTAAATCTGCAAATGGGGAAAACATACCAGGAGAGTACAGAATTAACCCCCTACCCCTCTCCTCCACAAGCTCGTGAGTAAAAAGGTTGTGGATCTCACTCTTTGGATTAATATTCTCTCCAAAGAGAGAAAGGTTGATGATATTAAAGAAATTTGCACCTAAGAGAGGTTACTGGCGGTCACTTTGCAAAGCCAGTAAGTGGATTTGGCCAGAGAGGCCGGTAACTAGCAATGCACAAACCTTGAACCTGCCTCTCAGTAAGTGGATTTGATTATGTGAACTAACATCTAATTCGGATGTGGCAGACCAAAGCCAACCTTTCTTAACATATGAACTCAGTTTCAACTCCAAAGTCACTGTTAAAGCAAGTGGCAAGACTTGGGAAGCTCAGAAGACAATACTGACAGTGCTTTAGAAGATCAGAGGAGCTAGATATAGAAGAGAGAAAGTAGATTAGTGAAACAGCAGGAACCATAAAAATACCATGGTATTCCAAGCTATATATATAAGCAACAACCCAGGTACGTGTAATTACAAATTTCTCAGCAACACCATTTTCCACTGTTTTAATTTTTCTTTTTGACAACATTTGTGCATAGCCAGTTTTACTGATGCTTTAGTAGCAGATGTCCCTGGAGCTCCAGAAGGGAGCAGGAGGAGCTCAGGAAGTGGACATGATGGGCCAGGGTCAGCACTGCCAAAAAGGTGCAAAAAAAGAGAATATTAAAAAATAATAATAATAAACCCACCCAGTTTGCAACTATCAGAGGAATAACTGAAGGAGGAAAAATCATATGCATGAGAATCTGAGCAGCTTCTTTATCAAAATTTGCCATTATCAGACATCCTGATCTTGGATTTCCAATAGAAAAACCACTCTTCATTTGTCAGAATAAGTCCATAGTTTAAAGTATTCATGGACGCCATCATTTCTTGCTTTCTGCTTCGAAGGATGTTGTTTGTTTGGCTGCTTAGTAAACTATTGAAAGCTTCCTGGCACTATGACAGTGAACTAATAATATAATTATAGTATAATAACTTAAAATGAATACCTTGCCTGCCTGAAATACTAACTTCATTCTAAATTGCCCTGCTTAAAAAAAAAAAAAAAAAAAAAGAGAGAAGATTAAAGATTTTTATTAGTCCCCTCACTGTGACAACATATATTAAAAGTCTTTTACTAAGTCATTTCAAGGCTTCTAAAATGAATTATTCAGGAAAAAAAAAAGAACTTTTCCCTAAATAAACAAATAAATTGAAGTTTTAAAATTTCAACTCCTTATTCTGATCCACAAGAGAAAAATTACTACAAAATACTAAACATTTTGATAAATGGGAATTGCAAACTCTGAAACTGACCCAACTTCATCCCATTTCAAAAATGAAAGAAACACTATTACATTGAAATCTATAACCACCAAAGACTGATAAAAATGGTTATAAAAGGTAGAGATTGTGTGATAAAAAAGCAGAGGAATAACGACTCCATACATCCAAGATGCTGTAGTCAAGCACAGCATTCAAATATGTAACTGTGCTAATGACTATAGTGATCTGGGAGCAGAACCCTCACTATTTTATTATACCGACAGTCAAAATCTGGAGCAAAAGCTAGTACAATGGAAAGACACCTGCTCAAACAAGGCAAGGCGATGATGATTCTTTTATGTAGACGCACCAACAGGAAAGGTCCACAAAATTTAATTTTAGTCTCAAACTAAAGACAAAAGATCACTAATCATTGCCAAAAACTAAGCTGCACTAGTCCTAAATACTTCACTTTGCTGGGGGTTTGTTTCTGTCAGTTACACCTAATGTGTAATGACCTTATGTCAATCCTAAATGGATTTCCTCATTTTCAATCAGTACTAAAACATCAGCCACTGCCCCATCCTGTGCTAGGATGACACTGTCTCCTCAGCATGGGCCACCCTGCCCATGATGTTGCTGCCTTAGGTTTCTGCCTGTCAGTGCAGCTGGGGCCTCTTTGAACACCCTGAAGAAACAAAAATGCAAGAATTTTATTCAGGGTGATTTGCTTCCTCTAGAGCAGAAATCTGTTCATCTATTTATTTTTGCTGTTTTTCATTCCCCTTCTTTGCAACACAGAAAACAACCCGTGTGAAAAAAAGAAGAAAGGAACAATAGGAGCAGAAGGGATACTTAGGGCAAGCCCTGGGTCAGCTTCTCCTAACACAATCAAAACAGATGTCTCTGAGTGACTCAGAAGCACAGATGAGATGAGACTGCTACAACACTGCAGAAATTTCTGCTGGATTCTCTAAATTAAGTTAGTTGTGGGCTCACAACTGTAATAAGCTGAGTAAAAGCCATTCCCACATAAATGTGAAGTTGAGCCACTTGAATTAAGTCTTTTTAAAGACTGTAGCCTAAGGCAGTGCTGGGAGTACCCTGCCAGAAGCTTTGCGTACCTTAAACACCCCTCTGAGGCAACTGCTACCCCCTCTTCTTCCACTTCTTCCCCTCTTCTGCAGTGCTCGGGGTAATGTGATGTGGCACAACTGGACCCAGCGGGTCACACTGGCTTCAAATCAGTGATTTGCAGAGCTTTGCACTAGATAGCTATTACACTGTTAAGCTTCATTCCCTGTTTTTGTGAAATAGGCACAGAAATCTGAATAACAAGGCCTACAGAGCAAGGACTATATATTAGTCCATCTAAAACAAAACAAAATCAAAAATCAGACCTGAGATACTTTCCCTATGTTAGTACGTACACAGACCACCAAGTTTCAAACAAACAAGTAACCATCTTTTTCTGAAAATACAGGGGAAGAAGGAATACAAAACAAACAAACAAAAATGTTACGGTCAAATCCAAAGCTCTTCTTTGACAATATTAATCAAAAGAAAAGAAGGTAGACTCTCAACATGGCAATTTGTTCAGACTTGAGCTATTGTGTGTGAATAAGCATCACAATCAGTAAAATAAAAGTGTAATATTAATTCAGTTAAGTCCTGCGTCAGGAAACCACCAACAGTTAAGAGTCATTGTAGGGCTGTACTAGCAGAGCACCAGATTTAAGAGGTCTGATATGGTTATTATAGGCTATATTTGAAGAATACTTTAAAGGAAAAATTAAGCAGAAAGAAATAACAGATTAAACCATTGTAAAGTACCTGGAGAAGGTACTGTTCTATTGGAGTAAGTGTTAAATGCCTCACAGCTACTCCACTTCCTTCCCCGCACCACCAAAACCCAACACAACAAAAAAGTCCTACCTCCATCTTCAAATCAAAATAAAATATTAAGTTTCTCTACTAAGGCCCTAAAGAACATCTTATAAATAATCTGAATACATTCAACTCTATCATTACTAGTAGATTATTAATTTCAAGGGATTCATGCCAATTATTCACTGTTGTATTTTAGCTATTTTTTTTTTTGCCATACAATGCAGATCAAAACAATGACTTTTATGCTTAAAACTCTTTATTTACTGAAGTTTCTTATGGTCATGAAATCTTCATTTAGACCATGGCATTAAAGGCTGGCAAAATGCTGTGCAAGCTCCCAGACTTCACAGACTGGGAATCTGCTTCAGGTGCAAGCTATATATGCTGTGTTAGATTTAAGATGTCTTATTAATGCTTGTGCTAGGAAAAGTATCACAATTTTTTCACATTTTATAACATTATTCAAACCCTATAAAATGGTCATGTTTCCTAACAGAATAGATGCTACCACTGCATACACAGTTGGATAGCTGCTATGTGAAAGGGTACGGACTCTCTGGACTTTTGGATTTTTTATTTTTATTTAAGAAGGAGCTGTTTGGGTCAAATTTTGAGTGCTGTTGGAAAAAAATACAGCTTTTCAAACAAAGCATGGCAGAAGCTACTGTGAATTTTGTTTCTAAATATCAAAGAACAGATCTTAAATTGGGAAATACGATAAAGTTCTTTTTACAGCAGAAGTCCCTGTCCTAAATACTGAAAAAAAAAAAAAAAAAAAAAAGATTCTATTTCAAAACACAGAAAGGTGAGATCTTATCCAAACATATAATCTACTCAGATTCCCAGAGTTTTCAACACGGCCTCACTCAAGCAGTGTTTTAAAGGAAGCTAAGCAGCTACAGAGTAAGAGGTGGCTTCTGGGCATGGAATATTTTAAGAGATAGGAAACAAAGGACATGGTTAAATAGACAATTTTCATAGCAGAAAAATTTTACTAGTGGAGTTCTGATGAGATTTGTATGAGTGCCCATATTGGTTTTTTTTTTACTCACAAATGACCCCCAAAGTAGATTATTAGCAAAGAGACAAAGTTTTCTCAAACTACTGAGTCATTAGAGGTAGCAAAGCCAAAGACTGACTGTGAAGAAGAGCAGAAATACCACAAGATATTCAATGACTGGATGTTAAAATAGAAAATGAACTTCAATTCCTAGGAGACTGCATAAATTCACTGCAGATAAACCTGCTGATCGTTATGTCCCTCAGCCTAAACATCGCATTGGACAAGGACTTGGATCTGGCCCCATTTAGTCTCCCTTAAAAGACATTTGCCTGAACTACCTTGCTATATCCATTAAAAACATGAGGTTATCAGAAAAAAAAAAAAAAAAAAAAAAACAGAAAATGTTAAAGCAAAGAGCATTAAAACTACTTATAAAACTAGGCCATCTTTTCTCTGTACAAATAATAATCAGACAATTAATTAAGACTAAAAAAGTCATTTCAGCATTAGTCACACAAGTATGACTGACTGAAAAAGAACTTACAGATTTAAAACTACAAGGCCATCTTTCTGCCAAATACAGTAAGGAAAGTCTACTTATTTTACAGATTTTAAAAAACTATAAGACCTTCTTTCTGCCATACATAGCAAAGAAAGACTACTTATTTTACAATTCTTCTATTTTTGGACACTTCATAAAAAAAACTGCCTGCCAGCAGGGCTAGTTCATAGCTTTCCCCTACCCTGTATCTGCAGCTTACGCAAGCAAGCTCTAATTAAGTATATAAAAAAGCACCTGAAGCACTGTCCTCTTATACTATTATGTTGTCAATGCAGGATAGGAAAAAAGCAAATAACTAAGCAGTAGACAGAAATAAACAGCAATTCCTTTTTGACAGAGTAAGCGACCATGTTTTATAATGACAGTTCCAAATAATGCTGTTATCCTGCCTTTGGCAAAAAGCAAAACTATCCAAGACAAGGCAACTATTATCAGCAGATTAATACTGGGAGAACAAGCCCATAATGGTTTTAAGTTTATTGAAATAAGACTGATTGCTAAAATTGGTTTATAATGAAAACATAAATAATTCCTTCAATTAAAACTAAGGATGGTCACCAATATCTATCTTTCCAACTGTATTAACAGACTATACAAAAGATGCTAAGGAAAAGAACAAAGTAGCTAAAAGCATCTAATTAGAGCCTAAGTAAAATTTATATATCACAGATGTTGAATAGCAGCTGAAGTAGTCAAAATTAATCAAAAGGCTGTCTTTTTATATCCAGGCATAAAAATTCTGAAAGCATTTCTGTTGGCTCCTCTAAAAATGTTACCCTTGTATCTTCAAAGCAAGGTAAGACAAAACATAATTGGATTAAAAAAAAAAAATTGCCAAATCACATAAAGCAGTCATAAAGTCTGACAGCAGTCAGACTCCTGACACTGTGGCAATCTGACAGCATCTACTCAAAACCTCATGTGGCAGTGCCAGAACTCTGAACCTTTCCCCAGGATTATAACCTTAGGAAAACTGAAAATCTACTACATGGACAAAACTTAAAAGCATTTTGTTGAATTTCACATTAGATCTAGACAGTTGAAAATAGGCAAAATACCTGGAATTTAGAAATGCTTTTTTA
The DNA here is from genome assembly GCA_034781795.1 of Crypturellus tataupa. Lineage (NCBI taxonomy): Eukaryota > Metazoa > Chordata > Aves > Tinamiformes > Tinamidae > Crypturellus > Crypturellus tataupa. The sequence continues at coordinate 516,414 of JAWLRI010000003.1, read as the reverse complement.
ATTCTGATCACTGTAAGATTACAACATAGCAGTAACAAAACAAACACAGAGAGGATCATTGTTCTTCATTATTTAACCTTGAGCCTGTAAATGAGTGTTCATGACATAAAGATAGCTACAGATTTCAGAAATATTAGAGAGCAAGGAATGAGGCCTCTCCACAGAACATTTTATTCTATTAAAAGATGTTTCATTTGGGGGCTCGTGCCCCCCAAAATTGCTTAATCCTATGTGTAATAGAGCAAATAGAGTGAAAGATGCAGTCTCATCATGATAAATTGTGTAGTGGAGACAAGTGGGCTTCATTAGTCACTTAATTAGGCCTGGGAGAAGTACGATCAATCTGACAACTTTATTGTCCAAAACACAGTGTGAAGGTAGTATCTATTCTGAAAAGAAATAGCAGAAAGACAAGTGAGCTGTCATGATAGTAGGTCCTAACTCAAAAAAGAAAATCATTTATCATTAGTAAATTTCTTTTAGCTTTACTGAGTAAGGATAGACTTACATGTCTGAATGATCTGCTGAATAAATACCTCAGATGCAGAGCTCTCATGTTTTTACAAACACACAGGTTTCTCTTACATACAAGTATCAAAAGGAAAGTTTAACACAACTCTCTCCTCCAATACTCCACAAAAGCTGCTGCCTCTCTCCAAACTGCCCCACTACCTCTGAATTTTTGCTGGTTACATTTAGGTTCTTTTCCAAATTCCAATGCATGTATCCAAAAAACAAAGTGAAAATACAGCATATAACTTGAACATGTTTCTTTGAGATGCGCAATGTTCATACTCCACTTTTCTTTCCACGGGTCATCAGGAATCCTACAACCTAGCACAATCCACATAAAATGATGCTTAATAAACTACTTAGTGATGATCATGCTATAATGGTTCATTTTAACAGAAATTGAAATGTGCTATAGTAGAGATACTTTAGTTTTATATTTTTAGCTATATATTACGCTGCTATTCATAAAAGTAATTTATTTTTTTATAAAGTATTTTAAATACTTTATCCTTGAAGTATCCAAGAATCCTTGAAATGACAGCCTTTCCTTTGATTTACAAGCATTAAGGACTAAGGACTTGATTTTCACATGCTTCTGTTAAAAAAATAATAATAAAGCTAAAATTACAAGATGTCACTTAAACTACAAAATCGTCACAAGTAACTTACTACAGTGGATCTCTTAAAAAGACCAAGACCTTCCACCCTTGTTTTCAAACAGAGTGAATAAGGAAGAAAGTAAGTAGGGTCATATTCTAACACGCAGAAACAGGTCGTATTCTGGAGTCGTGATTTGCTAAGAGGCCAAAAGATACTCAGTGTCTAATGTCCTCTTGTCCCACTTCAGACTCACCTTCTTTGAGCGCTTTATCCATGTTGTGAGAAATGACCACCCTCCTGGTCTGCACTGAGTCATGGCTGCTTCCAGACCAATTACTCTGAAACAAGAGAACATTCACAGTAAGAGGAAGGAATAAACCAAAAACAAGAGGGAAAAAAAAAAAAAAGACTGGAATTCAAGGTGGTAATGTTGTATTTTCTTCTTCTTAACTACAGATACTGGCACTCCAAACGATTAAAGCCAAACAAGTGACAAGTGCCTTAATGTAGAGCACACACTAAGGGCACAACAATCCCCACTGTTGGGCACTGCACTGGTTGGCAAATTCTCTTAAGGTTGTTTTGTTCGAAAAGGGAGCTGCATCCATTTGCAATTCAATGCAGCCAGCGTAGCACACACGCACTTACAGAACAACTGTACATCTTCTATTCAGCATTTCCACAGCTTTGCCAGACCTCGGAGACAGGTCAAGGGCAAATCCTGCCAGCATCCTAACGCTACTGACTTCACTTGGCCTCATGAACTGCTTAAAAAACGAAAGCGAGAATCTCAACTTTCTTATAGTAATTTTGAAGGAAGAAGTCCCAAAAATATATGCATCAAAAACTCTTCTGGATACTGCATCTAATCCCACTGTATTAGACATTTGTCTGTTTCAAAATACTAGCTTTCACAGTGTCTAAACAGGTAGGTGGATGGAGAAACGTTTTTGTGGGTACAGACAGAAGCCTGTGCCGCTGTCCCCATACATAAAGGGATAAAACCACCTCAGGAACTGAAGCTCTCTGCCGCTGCCGTTCAGCCGCCCTCACTCCCAGCCAGGCCACTCGGGCTCACACAAAGCGAGGAGCGAATCCTGCGGAAACGTTCCCGCAATTACTGTGACACTCGTTATACAGAGAATAAGAAGCTGCATCAGCCTTATAAGGGGGGCTTGAATAGAAAGAGTCTGCGGTGTTTTTAGAGGTAGTGGGCCATTGTTTTAGGAAAACTGCTGGCTAATGCCAAGTGTATTTTGATACAAGACATTTTCTTTCTATTGCAAACACATTTAATGAGATGTGGATGAAACAACCAAAGTGCTACCGTAACAGCAAAATAGAGCTGTTCAGAGACATCTGCACACCTAATACACCATTCCCAGGGATATTCTCCACACCCTGAGCGCCCTCCTCTCTTCCAGCAATTTCCATCCCTACTGAGCCCAGTATTTTGGTGAGGTTAGCAATACCTCCAGACCTTTCCAACACTGCTATGCCTTCAGCCCATTTTTCTTGACTACAGTATCAACAGCAAAAGAGCAAGACTTCATCATATTCACCTCTGCTTGCAGACCCTCCCGACCCTTCCTTAATTGCAAGTTTGATAGCAAGAACAATTCTAAATAAAACAGAGTACTATCAAATTAAGGATACTCCTACTCATTTCCAAAGCCCATGCTTATGCGAATATGAACGTAGTAAAAACTTAAGCCATTACCACATAATCAGTTCCAGAGGTCTTTAAACAATACAGGTCAGAAATCATCTTGATGTTTGGAAGAACATCTAATAAAAAGGTTTATAAAATGCCAATATGCCATTTGCAACTTAATGCACTCCCCTAACACCAGATTATTTTAAAGCTAGTCACACAATTGCTTGAGGATTTTTCTGCTTTATCTGCAGCAGCAGGAAATAAGACGATTCTCAACCACTCCAATTTAAGAGAGATATTCGCAGAGACATCAAACATTCCCAATACATTTGGGGCCTGAAGGGAAATGGAATTCAGAAACTGCTTGTAAGCAAAGCCACCGAGGTCTTTCTCTAAAGAAAGAGTTCCTAATTCATGCTATATATTCAACATACTCAGTTTTATCTAGCATTTGTACTAGCTTCGGGATCACACCAGATTAAACTTCCCACTTAACCGCAAGCAGCAGAACCCAAGATGCACAATTCTGCAAAACAGCCTTCTGGTACAACCTGTCTTCTATATTTCACTCTAGAATGTTCTTATGTTAACAGAAAAGTACAGTGCAATTCAATGATTAAGCCGCAGTATTTCACTGCCGGAGGCGGCCACGGGCGTCCCGGGCACCCTGTCCCGGCGCAATACAGAAGTCCCACTTCAATTTGTAAAGTCTACTTCATTGACAAGTGTTTGGTACAGCTGGAAGCTTTGAGTGCCAAATGGCATCAGTTTTCCATAAGAAAAAATTATTTGCATTGATGGAAATCCTGAGAAAATCCTAATCAGACATATCATCAAAAGGAATTAAAAAATAAAAAAGGCTATGAAGTGAATGTTACCATTAGCAATACTGATTACAAATGCAATTACTAGAGGACAAAAGAAGGGGTACTGGATTTTCTGAGAAATGCTCTGGTTTAATATAGGCACAATACAATGGTATAGGTACAATTGAGAACAGTATCACAGACAGCCCAAAAGAAACATGCATAGTACAGAAAAAAAAAGTCAACCTATCTTAAGCTCTGTTTAAAAACAAATGTTAAAGGACAACTGAGAATTTAACATATAAATAAATAGAACTATTTAAAAGCATTATAAAGAGATGTTGGCTGGTCTTGTTTAGCTTTAAGAAATGGTAAGGGGAGACCTTACTACTCTACATTTAGACTACTATATTTAGGTAGCATTAAAACTATCAAATGAGAGGCTACAGAAAATACGAAGCCAGACCCTTCCCGGAGGTGCACTGCAGTAAGATTAGAGGAAAGAGACAGAACAGGAAATTCCAGCCAGATATAAGGCAATTTATTTAGCTATTTATTTAAACCATGCCGCTGGTGAAATACTGGAGTGGCTGTGGAGTCTCCATCCTTGGAGACGTTCCAGTCTGCTTTACTTGGACCCACTCGGAGCAGAGGCATAGGACTAGATGATCTCCAGAGCTCCCATCCAACCTGAATTACTCTGATTCTGGATAAGTTGCATAGAAGATAATGTAATTTAGAGACTGATCTAATGAACCAGATTTTGAATTGCTGTCCCACAAACAGCTGATCAAACACAGGGTCCTCCAAACCTTCTTCTGGCCTTCTGAACTTTCATTTAGCAAAGTCCCCTAAGTCGTACCAGTTTTGATTTGCTTTTTTAAAATAAAAAAGTTTACCAACACCCATGGTAACAGAAGATTTCAGAAAACTCATATTTCAAGCTCAGTTTTAAAGCACAGAAGAAGAGCCCAGCATATTTCACTACAAGATCTCCTTGCCTTCCCTGCCTCAAAAGAGATGGGAAGAGGAGGATGCAAGCAGCTGCCATACTACATCAGAAAGGCATTCAGCTAAAAAGCTTCAGCTTTGAGCCTTCTAGGTTTTTCTTCATGTCACTCATCATCATCATTTAGGTAGTCCAAAGCTCTACCTTAGATGCTCTGTCACTGACTAGAGCTGGTGTGTTGGGGTTTCACCTGGGACACACACCAACTTCTGACTGCTGCTGCTTCTGACTTGGGGACTATCAAAAAACAGCGCTCTGTTCTGCAGAGGTTACTGTAAAAGCAGGAGGACTTAAGACACACTAAAATTAAGACTCAATATTACAGCTTAAAGGAGAGAGGGGGCACTTCTGTAAAAAATATGGCAAGAAGGAGACTCCTAACAAAGAGCCTGTTTCCTGGAACACAACGTTCGTTCCCTCTCAACTTTTTGAGTTTGTTTGCAGTCTGAAAAGGGATGTGTACATTTCCTGGAGACTTCAGAACAACACAACTCATTGTTTGATACTTTTGAGAATGCTTTAAGATGCAGACTAAGATAGCCCAAAAGGCCTGAAATAAAATCTAGGTTGGCACTGATGAAAAAAAATACTACATTAATAGCATTTATTGTTCACAGAAATTAAAGCAACTCAAAATAAGTTTAAAAAAAAAAATCATGCAAGTGCAAATGTTAGATGATAGAGAATTAAGCAGGTGTTTCCAAAAACAAGCCGAAAATTGGTATAATGGGGAGCACACAGGAACACGCTGCAATACAAGCACCTGCAACATTCAGCAGCCTAGTGCAAGTCTCCAAACATGAAAGGAGAAACAGCCACATGACAAGCAACGCACACACGGACCCACCCTACCCTGGAATTAATACTATAAACAGAGAAAATTTAACAATTATTCCTATTACATTAATTCAATTACAATGGGACTGAGACAGAGCTCAGAACAGAGCACGTGAGCCTCTAGATCTTCACCAGGGACCCACAGGCAAGGACGGTGTCTACCCAGGGCCAGGGAGCTGCCTGCTCCGTCCACTCCCTCCACCACGGCCCCACTTGCTTTCTTCTCTTCTTTACCATCCGGCTGCACTTGGATAACAAAGAGCTACAACTTCAAACAATGTTCTATTAAATTCTCCCTAAGTCCAGCTTGAACAAAGCTGGATAGAAGCTTTTTTTTATATATATATAATTACCAAGATTCTCTCACGATACAAGTTTTCCACTCACAGAAAAGCTAATCTTCATTATTAATATCTTTATTTCTATTTTCTAAATCAAATATGCATGAATCACACTAAGGATTAATCCACACATATTAGGGAATACTATAATTATCAATTTTAAAACAACTTGTTTAAAACATATTACTCCCATTCTGTTAATCTTGATATCTTGATAATGATATCACCATGTATTGTCATATCAGCATATCTTATTGCCACTAATGCATGGTTTCTGTAACATGCATTATATAGTGATCTTCTATCTTAAATGTACTTATAGTTCCATATAATACTAGACAGATAAGTATACAATAATTTACCTTATTTAGATAATGTGTTCATTACCATTAGTAAAGCTAAGAAACAATTTGCAATGTTAGCATTTAATTTTGTTGCCTAGCAAGAAATACAAGTTTCCTATACTGGGATCTTTAATAAAATCTTAAAACAAATAGATAAATAAATAAATAAATAAGAAATATGACTTCTTGGGGGTACACAACACAGCCCCAGCCTACACAACATTTCTACACTCTCCTCCTCTGTTAAAAGCAGACCATGAGAAGCCACCATCTATGACTGACACTTTGGGGCCAAGAGAGCCCTGGACCATGAAACCACAGGAGCGCTGGGGCGCCAGAAAAACCTGCACCCCTGGCTGCTTCAGAAACAAATTTTCAGCTTCACAGAGAGAAGCTCCCGTGTGTCTGTCCCAAGCCTTTTTCTCCTACACAATCCCTCCCAATGTCCTGCGCTCTGCCTGCTCTTAGCAGAGCAGCCCACACACACAACACAAATTTACTCCCCGTGTTGCTGATGGGCTGTGCAGCTCATGAGTTGCAGCTAATTGCTCAGTTGCAGCTGCAGCTTCCCAAGGGGGCAGCCTGGCAAACTCAGCAGCATCCTGTGTACCTGCCATTATCGCTCACAAACTCTGCTGCTCTCCTTTGCAGAGCACAAGGCACCCAAACCTGCTAGTTACAAGGAGCTTGATAAGGGTTTATTTGCATATTGCTTCTGATACTTGTGCTTTTTATGGTATTTTCAGTCCCAAAGCATATCTTGAGCACAAGATTCTCACCCTCTGCCCTTGTTATGGAGCTTCCAGTTGTGGCAAGGAGCCATGCGGTACCCACGGAGCTGGCGCTCACCGCACTGCTCCGCTGGGGCTGACCGAACAGCCGCGGGAAAGAGCTCGCAGGTCTGCAGCGCTGCACGCAAAGGTGAGAGCAGAAGTGCTGCCCATCCGCAGCCAAACACAAAGCGTCAACCTCATGCAGTGCTGAGAAAATCAAATGTCAAGCATACTCCAAGACGGAGCTGGGGAAGACATGGGGGATACGACAAAAAGAAAGGGTGGTGTGACGAGACAAGAAATCTATAAGTACATGTGATGAATAAAGGGCTATGGAAAAGGTGGAAAACTAAGTCCTAAGGAGTTATGGGGCAACCATCCTGACAGTCTGAAAAACACTCCCTTTCTTGAAATCACCCTTCTCTGAGATCAAAGTTATCACTTCAAAGTTATACCTGCACGTAATCAACATGCACAATCCTGACCAAACACCAATTCCAAAAGGGCTTATTAATCTTTAAGAACAAAAAATACCCATCAGAGATCTAAAAATAAACAAATAATGTAGCAGAGACGTCCCAATTGCAGGTCCCAAACTGCAGCTTGCACTGAACTGTAACTGAATGCTCAAGATGCATGCAACATACACTTCAAATTCTAAAAATACCCCTGAAATTGGTAGGCAATGCTGTGACACCTTTTTATTATTTTAATTTCAGGAGCCACCTAGCAGCTCCTAGCTCTTCCACAGCACCCAAGGCAGAATGTTAATCTGTCTCTGCAACAGATATTTTGGTAAAAACAGAAGTGTCAGACTTTTAGTTCTACTAACAACACACCCAATTTACACATACAATCTCTTCCAAAAAGAAAACAACTGATCAATTAAAAATGACATCGTCTCAGAATATTTGGTTGGCAGCTGAAGAGCGCATGATCTGTAACAAACCTAATAAAGAGCAGAGACTCTAGTAACTGGCAGAAATAACAGCAGCAAAACCCTGCAGTATCAGAGATTTCAAGATACTCCTTCACAGAGCAGAGGAGTATGGAAAGCATTTGGTTTTTGGTTGGAGAAAAAAAAAAAAAAGCCATAAATTCCTCTTGAGGACTTGCTGCGGCACCAATATTAAGACTAAAAGGAATTAGGAAACCATCCCTTTCCCTTCTGGTTGCTCTACACTTCCCACTACCTCAAGCACTGCTTTGCATTGCATTTGAAATTGAGACCCATAAATGATGAACCTTCTTCCTACCGCTTCCGGGGCACCTGACGGCTTACATTTGTGTGCTTCTTCAGATGGGAAAGGTACACCAGTGAAGACAAACAAAACTGTGTGTCTTTCTTCTCCCCTTCCCTTTTCTTCCTTGGGAAGGGCAGAGAGCTCAGTTTGGATGTCACAGCAGACACCTCGTACAGGCATCTAACTCATCATCCCAACCTCATTACTCATCCCTCCACAGTCTAAATAAAAAGGAAACAGTATCACCTTCTAGGGTCCAGAGGTTTCAGTGATTATCTGATCCAATAAGATAAGATTTACCCATGTCCTCCCCTTAATGCCAGATTTGCAAAAAACTCCATGTGCACTGATGGAACAAACCACTTAAAAACACAAAATGAAGCCACATAAATCACACTCAGTGACCAGGAGTATTTCTCCTGCCAAGTATTTCTGAATATGGAAAGCTGCTAAACAGAAGGGAATGAGAGCGACCAAGTACTTCAGGAGTTGAATCTTAAGAAAACTGAGCTGAGGGTTAACTGTTAGAAATAGGCCATTAGATTCAAGTTACTCTTTTTGCTAGGAAAGGACATTTATTATATTTCGGCTAGTTTTGCGAGACTGACTAGGTAGATCATTCCCTATTCAGAGCATCACTCATTTAATCTAAATTTAAAATATAGTGACTAGATCTAGTAAACTAGGCCTTGATTCTAGCATTCCTTGAAGATGATAACCCAACCCTCTCATGCAGAGTCTTGCTTTGAATCACAGACAAAAGACCATGCTGAAAATAACATCTCTACTCTGTCCTGCCAGGTTTTTTCGGCAGAGAAGCACTTTAAATGTACGAAAATGTGTCCTTCTTCCTCTTCCCAGTAACCTATTTGAAGACACCCTTTTCACAGGAGTCAAAGTCATCTCCCATACAACTACACAAGGTAACAGTGATGTAGGGAACAAATCTGAATTTTAAAAAGTTGGCACATGTTCTAACAAGCATCTTCCAGGACCATCTTTGCTGTGATCAAGTCTGTTTACACTTGCAAAGTGAATATCCCTTTGAGATCCAGGCATTTCATCACTGTAAAACACCACTGGGTCATCATGCCTTTTTGCTGTCTTGCATCTTGCCATGCTCCCTCAAGATAGTCTCATCCAAAGCAGTTCCTGGGAAGTGCTGAAAATTATCTATGTTAATGTAAAATACAGTCTCAATGTACCATTCAATCCCCCTGTTCAAAACACTAACTGTTTACTAATATTATTAAATCCTGTAAGAATTTAAATTAGTAAGTAAAGCAACATTATGTGCTGTCTATATATCTCTCTTTCCTTCTCTTTCCTGAAGCCCAATAAAAATATAAAATATTGAGGGGGGGGGGAGTGGAATCTAGGGCACGGTCCTAAGGTAACTAGTAATCAGAGCTCTCACATCTAGAGCAACTAAGTTGATAAAGTATCTTGTTGTAGGGGAGATAAATTGCATACTTTTCTTTGCAATTCTCAGCAGATTTCTAAAGCTCTTACTGAGCAACACGACTTTTAATAAAAAATCTTCTGCTTTTAAGTCCCAAAGGGGCTCCTCAAACAATGCTTAGGACACAGCAAAGCTTCCTGTTTGGAAAGACAGCTTCTCCAAGCAGTAAGTTCAGACAAAAATGTAAAAACAGACAAGCATTTTGCTTTTTTTTTTTTTTATTGAACTTGCACTACAGCACTTCCTCACAGGAGTTGCTCAATTTGCATGAATAGACTCATGAGAAAGAGCAGCGCTGAACTGGTGCTGTAAGTGTTTGCAGAATTGAGAACTCATGAAAAACCCTGCTTCCTTCAGCACAGCACAAAGGATTTGATCCAAGTCCCTTTGAAGTTAATTAAGAGCACTCCCACTCACTTTCCAAGAGCGGAGCCTGAGTCCTTTTAGAGTAAATATTTATTATTGAATATTTAATGCTTCCTCATTTGTTAACCCCAATGTGAAAGTCACTCAAAGAAGGAAAAATGAATATTTCTGCCTTGAGTTACTGCAAGTACAGCACAAGCAAAACAAGATTCTTGTTTTACTGAAGGCTTTCTCCAACTCTCCACAATAGTCCCTCTCTAAAAATAATCATTAGGCAAACATTGTTCTTTATTATTCTCAAGTTAGGAAACACGTGACAAAGTTGGGGAAATTGTAGCTTTATCGACACCTACTCCCAGAAGAAGAAAAGACAAAGTACCACACGGCTCTGAGAAACAGGAGAGCAGCAACCAAGTGATAACAAAGAGGCACAAATACCTTTGAATGTGTAACATAATGATGAACCTAAGAATTTTTCAAAGTTAACCATAAAGAAGAAACTTCACAACACAAACCTTAGTGTATGGCCTACATTTCTGCATGCTCCCTGCGTAGACTTCGAAATTTACTCACCTAAATGCTACTGAAGCTCCAACCTGGAAATCTGCAGGACATAACACTCATTCTGAAGACGACTTCATGTATCAAGGGGTTTTGAGGCCCTGGAGCCATTTTGTGTCCCATAGAAAGCAACAAAATTGTAAGCTGAAGGCATGAGAAACTCAAGTAAGACACCTGGGACTAGAGCATCTGAACAGGAAGGGCAAAACACCCTGCTCTGTTTTTTAGAGTCTTTTTCTTTCCTGGGTAAATTTTGAGAACAGTGGTGGGAAGGAAGAAAGAAAAACTTGAACTGAATCCAAGAGGGAGAAAAGAAGTAACCTTGGCAAAAGGAGTTCCAAATATGAGCAGGCACAGCTCTTTTGGCAGCAACTTTTAAATGCCCGATTTCATTTGGTTTCCAAAATGTACTACAGGGCTGAAATAAACCCCAACACCACAGATGAGACCAACACAGAGCAAGGACAGCTGCACGGTGTCGACAACATGAATCCAAGAGGAGGGAATTAAAAGAGAGCACCTTGGAGAGAAAGCAAGCAGTAAAACACTCAGAGAAACTACACGCACATGGCGTAACAACCAAAGCAACTGAGTTTGTGTCCAGGCAGCTCTCCTTCCGTCCCTATGCACTGCGCTTTGGGAAAAGAAAGAAGAAAATTCCTCCCATTACAGACCTGCACTCTTTCTGTTTTTAAAGGAAACTGAAAGATTTCTTTGTCCCATTGCAGCAGTGGGGAGATCTCAGCAACTCGGTTTGCAGCCAGGTTTTCGCGCTCCATACACAACCGGCTCTCCTAAAAACACCAAGCTAACAGGCACGCAGCAGTTTGGGTGGGAGCGCCAGCACACGAGCGTCCCGGAGCTGCGGCGCTATCACGCAAAGGCTGAATCTCCCAAATCCGAAGACAGCAGGAATTGAGTAACAATGCACTTTTTCCCCCGCCCCTTCTTTCAGTGTAAGGGAGTTAAAGAGCAAAACACAGAGATACCCCGTTACTAACCAGGGCTGCTCGTGCGCTGACTGTACC
>JAWLRI010000003.1:448916-501555 GCA_034781795.1 Crypturellus tataupa | reverse complement strand
GCGGCCCGTCTGTGTGTGAGTATCCGCCCGCCGCCCGCGCCGTTACCACAACACAGCGGCGGCGGCGCCGCTGCCGGGCCCTCCGCGGCCACCCCCGCGGGGGACGTGGCGGGGGGCGGCCTGGCGTCTCCCTCCCTTCTCCCTCCTTTGCCCTCTAATACCCGAGTAAACAAGATGGGAGAGCGCTTTCCATCTGTTTATTTAATTAATTTTACGTCGCGGAGGTGGGAGCCCACCTGTGGGCTCTCGAGTGGGTCGCCGGCTCGCAAGCCCCTGAGCCGGGAGCCCCCGGCCCGTGCGGGGTGCGGAGGTCCAGAGTGGACGATAGCAAGCGATGCTCGCGTAGGGAGTAAAGAAACATCCATAAAGCGCTCCTGCCTAATGCTGCGCCGCAATGCTCGAGCAGTGCAAATCAAGGCAGCTAAAATGATGCTTGTGGTGCAAGCCTACGAGTGCCAAGCTACCCTCATGGGCATGTTCTGCTCCTGGGATTTCCCCAGGTCGGCCCTCTGGAGCTGCCGGCTCCCCGGCGGGGCTGTGGCCTGGGAAAAGGAGCAGCCCCAAATCCACAGGGCTCCTACGAAGTCACGCAGCGATGGCTGCGGGTGAGATTGCAAAAAAGGTACCCATAGCTCCTGGGCCCTCGAGCAGGTGTTTTTGTGCAGGACCCGCTGCAAAGCAGGGTACGGAATCCCATCCCAGCGCGTCGCAGGGGTATCATGCAGCACACAGCAGCATGTGTTGTACTTGCGAAGGCCTCCTGGGTCCGGAGCTTTCACATTGTGCTAAAACCATGCTAAACTGCGCTTGAAAAGTGTTAGTTTCCTTCTGTCGCAATGTTATTTCTAGTTGTGTGGCTTTTATGGCTTGCTTTAGTTTTTCCCCTTACGGTTCAGTTAAACATGATTTTCCAGAAGATGGTTTTATTATAGTATGCACAGAACTGCTGCAGAACCATTAGTTCCTATGTCTCTGGATGACAAATCTGGTTAAACATGAAAGTGTCATATAATTAAGTCTAATCTCTGTAGTTTTCAGATATTTACATTTGTTCTTTCATATTATAAAACATATATTAAAAGTATTTACTTGTTTTCATGTTAATATTAAGTTTTAGGAAAAGACTTCCATAACCTCTGTGTAAATATTCTACACAATGTTCTTGTTAAAATAGCAAGAAAAGTATATAGGATGAAATAAATGCAAAAGAAATGGACAGCAAATGGATAGCATCTCTGTTTTAGTCTGTTATGATGTGTTCAATATCAGGTGTGTTGTGCAAATTTTTCCTTCCATGACAAAATATTTAATCTCTCCCTTGTACAGTAACTTCATGATAGGAACTAGTTGTTCAGAGTTGTCAAGGGAGGGAAAATTAAATTCCATAAAAAATGAAATTCCTTAGAGAAGCTGTTTGAAAATAAAGATGAAGCAGAATGAAATTTACTTTTTTTTTTTTTTTTTTTTTAATTGGCCACTGCCTTAAGAGCTTATTTGTTAAATAATTGTTCTCAGTAACTTTCAACTCAGCTTTAGGAATGCTTTCAAGCTCTCCTACCACTTTTCTTTTTCTCCTGTAGTTTTCTTAGGTGCACACGTTTTTCCTTTTGTATTTTCTGTGTCTACATAATCCTTGCAATGGCGTGGAATGGAGACCAAAGAAAAAGAGAGAGAAAGGACAGTTGGGATTGTTCACTTCCTTTTCTCGGGATCCTCAGCTTGTATAACCTCCTTGGTTTGGTTTGAGGTCTTTTTCTGTGCTTACCCATTTTCTAAAGGACATTCAGAGGGTCCCATGTTTCAGCGTCTTACATAGGCTCAGAGGATTTTCCAGACTGCCATCTTGAACATGCAGGTGCTTCTCCAAGGAGTCTTGTGGTATATGGTTTTCTGTGGCATAGGTGGAAGGAGTGTTTATAAAGTGTGTTTTTTTTCTTCTTTTTTGTTTGTTTACTTTAAATCTACCCAGCCATAAGTTGGATGATAAAATAATAAATCACAAATCAGTGATAGGTATTTGTTATCTTGAAGTGTCTCATTTTAATAGTGTAATAAGCACTAGAATCCCAGGAAATCCAAAGTTAGAAAGAATTTAAAAGAAAACTCAGTGTTTTTGGCTCTGTATCTGCATTTTTTTTCTCATCTGAGGACATAAGCAAGTCATAAAAAATATAGTAAAGAAAGGATCTCAAGAGGCTTTTCCCTTGTTTCTACCCCACGCACATTCAGAGTTAAAATACACATACTTGGACTATTCTTGATTGATGTTTGTTTAAGCTCTTTGTGTAACCAGCTCAGTGATTGAACGTCTGCATTTGCCCCTGCTCACCTGTTCCAGTCAGTGCTTCTTCCTTTCCTATGTAAACATCTTGGCAAGATTGCATCGTATCAGTCTTCAGTGGCTGTAGAGAATGTGATCACTCTATCCGGAAAACTACATGTGTATTTCGCAAATTGCAATGCAGGTGTTTCTGACACAGACCTCAAATCTTTTTGATCTGTGTAGGAACACAACTATGCAGAGTGTTGATGGAAATGCTGATGACCTGGCAATATGCATGGTCAGGTCACTGAGCACACTAAACCTGTAACATTAGAAGCACAGGTAAACTTACAGTTCGGTGAGTTTTCCTGGTGCTGGAGATGGTTCACATGTTGTGCCACTTGGCAAGGATGGTCTGATATCTTGAAGTAAGTTGTGATTTTGCATTACTGAGCTTCACCAGTAGTTTGTGAAATGGTGGAGTGGCTTCTTCTGTGGTTATACCAACCATTTCTAGGACTAACACGGAGTTCTGCAACAGAGGAAATAATTGAACAAATATTGTTCTTTCCAAATATTGATGGAGTGCATGTTAATTCTAAGATTTCAAGCATCTAAGCAGCATGCATTCCACCAATTCTAAGATTTCAAGCAGAGATATTCTTAATAGATTTGTACCAGAATGTCTCAAGGGGCATGTGGCAACAGAGCTATGAGAACTGGACTGCCTGGATGTGGCATCACTTCTGCTTGTGGAGATAGCTACAGATTCAAATTCCTCAATGTATTTCAGTTGTTTATAGTAGGAAAATTAGGCTAATTCTTCCCAGAATAGCATTTTTTTTTTTGATTCCTTGTACATTAGCTTTAGGGCCTTTGCCCTGCAGTGATCTGGAGCTTTCCTGTGGTGATGTGCTTTTCATCTGCTCTAACTGATTATAGCGATTGGTATTGTTCCAATATTTCCTAGTGCCCATTTTTGAAATTTGCTTTAAAAATTATTAGTGCTCAATTACTTTGAACAGATAAGAGGCTCTGGACTCAAAATACTCTGACACATCTCTAGTGGGCTAATTCTGGTCAATGACAGTCAGAGTTGCTGCCCTGAGTGCTAAGTCATCGTAGGCTTGAGAGTTGCTGATATATGTCTTGTTACATGTCAAGACAAGTCTTTTACTTAGTGTCAAGCAGCGAAAACCAGGGACAACAGGAAAAGGGGCAGCAACAGCTGCGCATATTGACCCCTTACATCCATAGTAGCTTTCGTCTTTCAGCTTCTGAGCTAAGAGGGGAAAAAGGTGGTAAAAAGCATTGGAGAGCCACTTGAGACTTAATTGGACTGACTTCAGATGCGCTAGTAGTGCAGATAGTAGTTCTGTATTGAACTTGAATTAGGTCATGTCAGGTTTGGTGCGCGAGGGACAATTATTGGTTCCATGGCGTTTTCAGAATGCTCATTTTGGGTCACTTGCTTCAGACTGAGGTCCACTGCAGATTGTAACACTGGAAATTCTGGTTAAAGAGCAAAAATTTCACAACGAGGGTTGCTAAGCCCTGGAAGAAGTGAGAAAAGGTCCTGAGCAAACTTAATGCAGCTTTGAAGTTGGCCCTGCTTTGAGCAGGGGTTGGAACTAGAAAAACCCTTAGAAGAGGATCTCTTCCAACCTTGTTTCTGACCTAATTCAAGCTCTGCTGTGTTCTGCAATATGTAGCAGAGTAGCTTGTGCCTCAGCCTACCTTTTCATCATGGCATAGAAGTAGGGCTAATGTAGGGTATATAAGTGTATGGAGGAGTGGAGCTTAGATAGGCTTGTAGTGCTGGACCTTAGTCTGAGACAGAGCTGAGGACTTATATTTTGAAGGTTGGTCATGAACCTCGTAGTTTGGATTGAGGAAAAGATGGTAGATAGGTGAGGGGACCTGGTACCCAAGTTTGGAGGGCACAAGGAGTACAAACCAGCAGCAGCAGGTCCTGTGCTTTGAGCCTGGAAATTAGAAGATCACAAGGAAGGTGGGCTGTTATGTTCAGCATAGGGTTTCCCCTGCAAGGAAATAGTTTCCTGGGAGATACCCTTCCTCCTTTGCATGTGCTCTTGTTTTAGTGCCAAACTTGAAATCTTTAATTGAAGAAGAGGTGGACAGGGTTGGGTATGCGTGGCTGGGCACGTGGTTGGGAGCAGCTCTGCCAGCTGATCTTTACCACTACTGTTGATTGTATCTGACAACAAACTAAGTTTTAAAACATGTTTTAAGAATTAGTTTTGTCTGTTTTCCCATTTACAGTTTGACAATTATGTTTATCTAATCCAAAATATTTTACTGCTGTCTTCTGGACTTCTTTCAATTTGTTCTTTTTTTTTTTTTTTTTTGACAGACAAAAGAGAGAGGGATGGTCATGAACTAGTGCTCTTTAAATGGTAACTTGTTTACTGATTGTCATTTATGAAAGCAGTGATCAAGTTACAGGTTTTCCCTTTTCACTCCCCCAAAGCGCTCCTTGGGAAGCAGTGATTTGGTGGTCGGCATTACGAAGGAAGGGGGCAGCACCCCTGATGGAGGGGGAGCAACGAGTAAAGAGGGTCAGAGGATGCTGGAATTTCCTGAAGAACATCTGCCAATGGAAGTATAAAATCTTCAGCTCAACACTTTTGCATTCTAATCCCTCAGCCCACAAACACTTGTTTCTGCTCCCTGAGATTTGGTGGGTGGGACCCAGGTATGAAGAGGCAGAAATTCCCAGTTGAAAGGAGAGGTGCCATGTGGGAACAGGAACTATTTGTATGGACTGGGAAGAAGTTGCTTGGCTGGATCTTTCCAACTCAAGTGGAGATTGTACTTGCAAAGCAAAATTAATAACCCTAAACCAGAAGGTGCCTTAATGGAGCTGAACAGAGCATTATTATTGCTTTGGATACTTTGCATGTGTGTTTATTAACACATCCTTAAATGATGTCTTTGCCCTGTTTTGTTGCAGGGAACAAATTGTTGGCCCATCCTGAGCATACTGTAGCTGTGCTGTGTTGTGGACTCTGTGATGATGTACAATATGCACAAAACAGCATCAGAACTTTCTGGTTCAGCATGCTTAAGAGGCTTGTTTTGCCTTTTCTTAACATCTTGACATTTAATAAAGTCTTGAAAGCACTCAGGGCTTTTACAGGATACATAGCCTACCAAGCACCAGCATGTGCAGTTGCATTGTGTGCTAGTAACTTACTTCAGCGGTTACTACCTTGAGAAGGTACTTGTATGAAGCATTATTTGTTGTTTGTGAAAGCAGAGTGATTAAAAGAATAGAGAAGCAAGTTGAATATGCTTGTACTTTAATGCAGGATGCTTTCTTTGTTTCTAGGGGTTTATTTTAATACTCTCTGCTTGCTTTGCCTTTTTTTTTTCTCCCTAGTTCTCTGCAAATATTTAAAATAAAAGTGAAAGTTCGATGGTATAACTTTAAGTTTTAACCAGAGTTAAAATGCTTTGAATCCTTTACAGGTGCTTAATGAACTTCTTAAACTTCAGTTTCTAACTTTGAAAAAATGTTCTCAAAAGACACAATACATTCAAAACTTGTTGAGTCTCTGCTTTAGCAATTGATAACTTAGTAGAACACTTCTCTGAGAAATAAAAATGTTCTGTATATAAATATAGTCTTTATACAGTATATAGATGTGTTTATTTAGGTAATTTGCGCTTGATGTATCTGCAGAATCCCTTCTCTGTAACTTGGCCAATTCCAACTCCATTAAAGCATGGGTGGGGGGAACAGGAACACAAAATGCCATCCCTTCATTTGTTTCCTCTTGTTATCTCAAATGGAAACTACAGAATTAATGTTTAGTTTGTGAATGATTAAGAGTATCAGTGAGAGAAATTGAGCAAAGCAGCACATCTGTTTTTCATTAGGAGGAAGGCTAAAGTACTTGCAGAAAAAAATGTCAGGAACATTTGGGAGTGAAATGAGATGCGTTGCCACTGCAGCTCATTGGGCAGAGCCACTTGCTAAACTGCAGCTTTATTGGTCACAGTGGTTGTTCATTAACCAGCTTCGGCCCCTGTCCTCATGGGAGATGTTCCCCTGGCTGCACAGCTTTCTAAGTTGTGCAAGGTGGAGAGATGCCCACATCTTGGCTGCATCTCATGGTCCCTTGCTATCATCTGCCATCTTTTATCACCCATGCTCTGCTGTCTTGTCACTGTCTTAATTCACTTCACCCCCTTTAAGAAAAGATCTTCAGCAAAGAGACATCTGACAAGTCATAATGTGAAAACATTATATTATGGCCAACAACATACTGTTAATTTCATCTTATTTTAAGAATAGGGTAGTTATGCATCTTCATATATGTTTACTTTATATTTATATTGCTGAACTGAATTTTCTGTTTTGAGCTAGTCTATCTCCACCTGCAAGCCTATGCTTACCTTACACTCTTAGGTGTGCAGCAATGCAAACAGTATATCAAATACCACGTGAAGTATGCTACATATACCTACTTGTACCAACCAGTCATAATTTGAAGCTACAAACTGAGGGGATGCTAATGCATTAAGTATCATCATAAAGAGGAAGGGAGATTTGCGTTTAAATTTTAATCCTATACTTGCTATTTCATTTTCCTCATGGAATTGATTTTGCCCAGGTCTTAGTACTAAATAAATAATGCATGTTATATAGTCTCTAGATAATGCCAACAACCCTGCCTCATTCCCTTCTTTTGGTGGTTATATGAGATGCAAATAAAGCCCTGCTCTTTCCTTCTGATTTTTTTTTTCCTAATTGTGCAGGTTTTGATATATTAAAATGTGCTGTCCAGGAATTTTGCTCTGCATGCAAGAGATGGGCATTAGAGACCCTGCAAGCTGCCTAAAGCCACAGGTCATAGGAAGTGACTTGCACACAGAAAACTTTCCAGATTACCTGTAGAATTTCAAATTAGGAGTTTGCAGATTTTTTTTCCCCTTTTATTCGAGTTCTTTTGCACTTGAAGCAGTTTTGTGTTTAAAATGGTCTTTTTATGGCACCAAAATTTACCTCTACTTTTTTTGTTCATTAGCATTTTCAGCTTTGTACTGTATCTAACCTTATTAGGTCTCTTCATTTCTTTTGACTTTGTGGATCTTAAAGCCACAGGAGATTCCATATTTTCTTACTTCTCTGACTGCTTTTACATTTCATGTTGTCCTTGTGTGACAGTGCATAACTTCAAATCCCCTGGAGCTGAGCAGTATTTGAGAAGCAGCAAGAAAACTGAGCACCACAGACCTTAAAAAATTCTGTGTTCTATTGAAATAGTTTGGGCTGGAAACTTCCCAGGGAATAGACTTGCATTCCAAAGTAAGCTTAGGAATTCCCTTCTTGCTTCTGTTTGCCATGGTAACAAATTATATGTGCTTTAAGGAAGAACTTCCTTCTTTTATTATATACTGGTTCTCCTCTCTTGCATAGTAATTTCCACTAGCTTTGTTCTTGGTGTCCTTGGGTCTGCAGAACTCTATTTACTGACTGCAGTTTAAGGAATTTATGTATAATCTGTTGTAGGTGGTAGGAAAAATTGCTCATAACTAGTAGGGAAGAGTGGTCTGTGGTACTGGCTTTTTTTGTTTAGTGGTAGGCGGTTTTTTTTGTTTTTGTCTTTTGCATTTTGGATAGTTTTGCTTGTTTGTCTTTTTGCTTGTTTATTTTGCAGTTTAACTCTGTATATCCCAATGAGTAGAAACTCTGAGATTCCTTGTCGTTCATACATGTGCACAATTCGCATGGGATCTAGCACTACATCTATTTCTGCAAGAAGTATGATGCAATAGGAAAAAGTTGCTGAGGACCTATATACCCACTCCAGATGCAGTTTGGGCTGCTGGATCGGCCAAGATGATGACCTGTTCCTAGTCCCAATGTAATGCCGTTCGGTGGCATTGTAGTAATGCCATACGGTGGCATTGGTGTTCAAATGGACAAATTTCAAACTTTTTAGTTGCATGTTTATTAGTGTTTTTTTATAGCCACTAGCCACATTTGACTGATTTTCTTGGGAGCAAAAGTAGCTCTGGTCTTGAAATTGTGATGTGTTCTGTCTGCTTAAGGTAATGTTTTTTTGATCTCACAGAAACATGTAAGCTGGGTACAATAAAGTGCCCCCAAATTTCAGTGTAAAGCTCAACTATAGATTTGTGCCTAACTGCTAACATACTTAAGATTAGTTAATATAAGTCTGTATTTAACAAGCGTGGAATGAAATGGGTCAATTAAGTGTGTACTTGTGTCTGTTTTTTTTCTAACTTTCGGAAACCTTTTCTTGTGGTTCCAGGCAACTCTTCACATTTCAAAATGGACCAGTTTGAAGACATATCAGATGGTGAAGTGGATCATGCTTTCTTTGACAGTGATTTTGAGGAACAACAAAAGAAAGATGAACAAAATGATGAATGTATAGAGAAGAAAAATACGAAGGCGGTTCTTGTACAGCCTGACTTGGTTCCTAATTCAAAGGATGAGAAGCCTCCTGAGGAGGAAAGTGAAGACAAACAGAAAGACTT
Organism: Crypturellus tataupa; assembly: GCA_034781795.1. Taxonomy (NCBI): domain Eukaryota; kingdom Metazoa; phylum Chordata; class Aves; order Tinamiformes; family Tinamidae; genus Crypturellus; species Crypturellus tataupa. The sequence continues at coordinate 492,758 of JAWLRI010000003.1, read as the reverse complement.
GGTGAAGGAGCAGCCCTTAGACAATCTGACAGACCATACTGGGGATGCTTCACCTTTGCCACTTTCTCCAGTTTCAGAGAATGCAGGTACATCTGGAGCAACACCTGCAGCAAATAGGGGAACGCAAGAGAATGTTCCTGCTGGAATCCCCAAAATAGTTAAAGAAGGCGAAGAAGATTATTATACAGATGAAGAAGATAGTAGTGATGATGGTAAAAAACAGAGGGCTAGACCAAAGTCAGCTAAACAATCAAACATGAAAAAAGCTAACAAAAAATATACCAATATCAGCTCCTCCTCTTCTTCCTCATCTTCCTCGTCTTCCTCATCCTCAAGCTCAGATACGGATTGTTCTGATACAGATTCCGATAGCTTATCAGATTCATCTCATTCTTCCTCTAAAAGGAATGCTTGTAGTGTGGCTCTTCTGTCTCCAAAACAAAAATTCAGATCAGGAATGAAATCAGCTGAAGGGAAACCAAAGCTTGGTGACTACTTGGAGGAGTCTGAAGACACAGTGACTGATGTAACACCTTTGTCAACCCCAGACATCAGTCCTATCCAGTCTTTTGAACTTGCAGCATCAAATGATAAGAAATTAAAAATAAAGAGACAGGAAAATGTGAGCCAAGAGCTATATGGTAATTTTGAAGAATTTAAATGCAATGTAAAATTTGTAAAAAGCTACAAGACTGGGAAATTCAATCTTATATCTTTATCTTTTTCATTAGATTCCGAGTTTGATCGCAGATATAGTCGAAAAGTCTTACATGATGCCATGGACCTGAATCAGCTTTTGAAAGGTGACCTATCTATATTTTTACTCCCCCAAATTATAACCTTTGTAAATTGTGGAGGGCAATCTAGAATTGAGTTTTGATCACAAGTATTTTTAAATTGGTTTATAGTTATGCAGTTTCCATTTAAGTTCTGAAGTATTTTAATCGTATTGATTTCACAGTGGAAAGTAGAAGCATGTGTATGATATACGTAGGAGTAAGATATCTAGATGGGTGAATCCCCAAATAAGACTTCGTCTATTAACAGATAAAATATGAGACATGTACGTGCATTTTTGACAAAACATAAATATGCCACAATTTGCTGTGTATAACAGATAATCTTTACTAAAAACTTAAATGTTTGCTTCATGCCAGTAGATTTAGTAAATCTTAATACAGTAATGAAGTCTGCGGGAGAAAGCTTGGCATGCTTTGCACTGCGTTCTTCTCAAACTGCCACTGTACGTGAAGAGAGCACACTGCACGATCCTATCTGTATGTTAAGAATTTCAGAATATTTTTGTTTGTATCTTCATGGTCCAAAGCTTTCAGTAGTAAAAACTTCAGAAGAAAAGAGACTCTGTTCAAGAAGTCTGCCACTCTCCATGGTGGAAAGCTTTTTACTGTCCAAGTCTGGTACTTCTCAACCCAAATTTGCTGTACTGCATAGATCTGGCATGATTAAAACTGTGCGTGTCATTTTTATTCACTTTCCACCTTACCAGACTGAGCCTGTAATGAGGAAGGATTCAAAATAGATTTCATGCATCATTTAGCTTTCTTAGGAATAGAAATGAACATTTTACTTGTGTGGAAATTCTTCTGAGAGTAAGAAGAGCAGAGCTAGGAGAGAGAGCCATCAAGAACGGTAGTGATGCTTCTTACCTCTGCCAATCCTTGTGTCCCAGGAACTCTTTTCTGCTAGACAAAGACTCCAAGAACTTGCCAGAACGTTATGCTGGTAGGAAGGGGTGTTGCTAAGCAATGTGTCCTGCATCTTTACTTGTTCCCTGGTAGAAAAACTCTATTTAGTAACTGGCATTTGTGGAAGGATTTGTGTCATTCCTAAGAACATATAGGATATTATAGCCCAGAATAAATATTCTCAGAGGTGAATCACTGTTTGGAGAGGGGAATGTGGTGTCCCCCCCCCTTCCCAAAGTGAAAAACAATTCTAAATAACAGTAATAAAAAAATGGAATGAGAAGTGGAAGTCATATAGTCTGGCAGTTAATGTTCCTGATTAACATGGATATTACTCCCAAGTGCCTCTGTAATTTGGCAAGCACAACATAGCTTAATTACTTTGAGTATTTTAAAGTTTAAATTGGGCTTGATGGTGGAAACTAACTAGTCTGTTAAAATAGGAGCTAATCTAATTCTAAATTATTCCTTCCAGGATTTTTTGTGTTCATAAAAAGTGCAGATCATCTCTTCACTCCCATAGCCTGCATGAAACATCAGAACTGGATAGGCATGAATATTGCCTCAAGTGACAATAGTATAAGTCCAGATCTGAGAGCATGAAACAGGAGTCTCAGATTTGGTTTTGAAATATGACATTACTTTTCAGTGAGCTCTATTGATGCAACATTTAGGTTACAGTTTTTGACAAATATACTTTTAATAGAGCTGACTCTAAATGCTTATAGCACTTATGTGAGCCTGATTTCCAAAGGCCTCCAGGAGTTCCAGAATTTCTGTGTGATCTGTTACTGTGTTGTTTCTAGGGTGATTTCAGTAATTTGTTTTATACTATTCTGTGCATTGATAATGTCAACATTTGGGGTGACCAGGATCTCTGCTTTTAAAAAAGGATTACAAGAGCAAAGAAAAGTAGAAATAAATTAAAAGGCCATGATGCTCAAAGAACAAGACTGGAACAGCAGAGCCTGGTTATTAAGCAGCAAGGTAGTTTGTGTATGCTTAATTTGAAATGTGTATAAAAATTATTGTAGTAAAAATTAAAATGAGCAAAAGTATTTTTTTCTTTTATATTATGTGCCCTTAATGTATATTTGTGCACATATGCAAACTATTCAATTTTTATAAGCATTTGCAAAAAGTTATGCTTAAAATTAAGTGGCCCTTACATCTCTTAAAACTCTGCTAGTTCTTGGTAGAAGTTACATTTTAAACTACACTTTTCAGAAAATTTTAAAAATTTCACAGACAGCATCATTTTAGTTGAAAATCATGTGCTCCCGTGAAAATCATGTACACACTATGTATTAATTCTTAAAGGCTTCTAGATGGATGCTGTTATTTTTGAAAAATATTCTTTAGTGGCCAGAATCTGAACAAGAGAAGATTTTGGAAAGACGCATGATAACAGTTAGTTGCTGCATCTTAAAGTTGTCTGTGTGCGCGTGCTGTTACTGAAGCAACCCTACCAGGTAATGGAAGGAGCAGTGCACCCTCAGCTCACCATATGGAAAATAACTGAACTACTTTCAGTCTTCTAGACAGAAATGACTGCACAGCAGTAGCTGAGGGCAGAGTCAAAATTTATTTGAAAGCTAGAGAGAAGCAGATGCTGTATGTTGCCAAAGATGGAGCATGTGACTGTAGTCCTTATGTCAGCATTTGCTGGATAGGAGCTGAGCCCCTTTTCAAGAGGAAGGAAGAGCAAAATGTGGGGTTTTCAGGACTTGCAGGTTGCTGGCACACTAATAGAAAAAGGCATGTGAACAGCAGGGTAGTCTTCAGAGCAGATGCAGTGAAGACACTACATCTGCTCTGGTATCTGTAAGCAACCATTTTATGGCATGGGATGCACACCGGCTTCCTGCACGCTGTTTTGGCTAGCAGGTATCTTCAGCTGGCAGACACTCGCAGACACTGTGAAAAGTACAGTGAAAGCAAAGGTGTTTCTCATGTAGGACATCACAAGTCCGGAAGTCATCAGTTTATCTGCTTTGATCTCTGCTGTTGTCTCTTTCCACATCAGTCTCGCTGCTCTGTGGCTGATGCTCAGTTCAGGAGGCTTCAAATTTGGGTGGGAAGGGGTGCCTCTTGGCAGTGCCCTCCCTGAGGGACAGAGCCTGCCCTGCTTGCACTGAGGCCCCACGACTGCAGAGACTAAGATAGTGAAATGGCCCTGGATTATGTTACAGTCTTGGCTCAAATATGCCATGTTTCTTATCACTGGACTTGATGGCTTGTTTATTTTTCCTGCACTGTGTATAAAACCTGGCGTTATCTGCCGTATGTTTTTAGGAACAATGAACTGCTGAATTATTTAATGGCTTATTAGTGTTTTTCTCCTCTGTTCATAGAAAATGTTTCCTGTTTGGGCAATATGCCTCTTTAAAATGCATATAAATAATAGTCCAGCAGAAGTATTGAAATGATCATCCCCCTGTATTCAGCGCTGGTGGGGTCACACCTCGAACACTGTGTTGAGTTTTGGGCCCCTCACTACTAGAAGGACATTGAGGTGCTGGAGTGAGTCCAGAGAAGGGCAAAGAAGCTGGTGAAGGGTCTGGAGCACAGACCTTATGAGGAACGGCTGAGGGAGCTGGGGTGGTTTAGTCTGGAGGGAGTCTCAGGGGAGGCCTTACAGCTCTCTACAATGACCTGAAAGGAGGTGGAGTGAGACAGAGGTTGGTCTCTTCTCCAGAGTAACTACAGATAGGAAATAGCCCTAAGTTGTGCCAGGAGATTCAGGTCAGACATTAGGAAGAATTTCTACACGGAAAGAGTGGTGAAACATTGGAACAGGCTACCCAGGAACGTGGTGGAATCCCCATCCCTGGTAGTGAAGAAGTGTAGATGAGGCACTTAGGGACATGGTTTAGCTCGGATGGTGTTGAGGGGCTCACAGTTGGACTCCATGATCTCGAAAGTCTTTTCCAACCATGATGATTCTATGATTCTAAGAGGTTTATGTCACTTCATTGTGACATGGACTGGCATTCTGTAGATGGTTATTGCCACTAGGCGTGAGACTGAGAACTTTGTAGTGCTGTGGAGTTGGATCAGTCTGCTTAGGATTTAGGCATTTAAGCTTTGGCATTCATAGCTTAAGTTATTGAAGGATATTAAGCTTTGTTGTTTCCAGACCTTTCCTCATTGATCTTATTTTTTGGACCTAGATGGAAAAGAAACCTGCATGTGGTCATATATTTTCAGGTAGGAATATAGTTCTTCAGTCGTTTAGTGTTATTACGTAGGGAGTTTTGTACACAATTCTGCTTTGCTCATAGACCTTGGTTTAAAGTGCCTTAATGAAAGTTAGAATAAGAATTAACTCAGGGCAATTTTCAAAACTCATAATCGTAAATGGTAGAGATTTTATCTTCTTTTCTGCTACACTCTTGAGTAACATGAACACAAAAAGAGAGAATGAAATATGCTATGCAGGGATATAGATGGCCAGAAATTTGGGGTTGGCTTTGCTTGCATTAATTTCCATGTCTCAGAAAGCGGAAAGTAGACGAAAGAAATCTAGTGCTATTTTACATGTCTGTGTCTTAATCCAGTGTTCCTTGCCTCCTTAAGCAATTGAGGTTATGCAAATAAAGAGGTAGATTAGGTCTAGGATGTGAACTGAAAATTCAGCCATTGCCATTCCATCACACTGCGAGCTTACTCTCTCTGGCTTTAGCCAAGAGTTTTGATTTCTGTAGTTCAGAGTTGTATGCTAACAGCTGCCATGCGTCTTTATATCTGAATTCATACGGATGTGAATACAGTAGTACTGTGACTGCACAAGGTATATAGAGTAAAGAATATAGCAGTTTGCCTTATTCATCTGTAAAACGGGGTTGATACCTACTTATTCTTACGGGAGTGTCGGTAAGAATTAGTCTGTAAATCCACGGCATTACCTATTATTAACCTATGCTGAGAGACAGTGCGATGGGATAAGTAGGATGCTGGGCCGCAGACTGAAGACCTGGAATGTAACCTTGAAACTCCCACGGATCTATATGCTCTCTGCTAAATCCCTTCCCTTCCTATGTGTCCTGAATTTTCCATTGTAAAATAGGAATTATTCATAGCTCATTTGGAGAAAATCACTAAGATATAGATATAATTCCTATGCAAGTAAAAAGCCCTGTGTTTCTGAATAAAAGTCATATAGCAAATTAAGAAATAGTTTCAACTGAGGATGCAGCAATTGCTTTAACTTTGTTTGTTTTCCTTTTTGTATATGTCGCTCAGGAAATAGTCATTTTTTGTGTTACTGAAGTTTTCTCTCCTTAAGGATATAACAACCATATGCTCATTCCTGCTGAACTAATGTTCTTATACTTGTTTGTAAATACGCACCTTTGAAATGGTGTATATAAAAAGCCTCCAAATATTACAATTGAACTACATTTTTTTTCTTTAACTAAACTTCATTCAGTTCATGTGTTCATAGTTTGAACTGACTGCATGTGTATGTATAGTTTTCACAGGTTTGCTAACTCATGTTGAGGTAGAAGGGGAAACATCAGCTCATTCTCATATTTAGAGTTTGGGGAAAAAATGAAAACTGTTTAAGATTATAGAGAGATCCAAGCTTTCCTCACAGCTATAGAAAAATGTGTAATTTTGGAAACCGTATTTTTTCTGCATCTACAAGATATCTGTGGTCTTCCTCATGGCATCAAGAAATAAATAGCAGCCCTATTTAAGCATAAATTTTCAAAGAAGAAAATTTAAACTTGGCAAGCATCTTCTCCTTTTCTTCAAAATCATCCAATTCCAAGAAAGCCTTAAGAAAAGCTCTCTGTCATGAGAGGGCGAATATTCTACAAAATATTTGTTTAGAGGTGCTACAAGGGAATAGATTTAAAATATTAGACACTTAGGGAGAGCTGTGATTTGATTCTTTTATGTTTTTTCAAATGGCTATTAAAGATGTGGTAGCAAGCAGCATAAACCAAAACACCAGGCAAATTCAAAAGAGCAAGTTTAGAAGCAATTTAATGCATTTTCCTGCCAGGATTGCAACAGGTACAGTGAAATGCGGTAGATTGATTTTTGCCTTAATACCATTAAGATGTCTCTATCATCCTCTCCTAATGTACTTGACTTGCTAATTATTGTTCACCTTTATACAAAAGTTTACCCATTTTACTCTGGAAGGGCTCTTGAGTTACTCTGTTTAGTAATAAACAGTTTGTTTATTACTTTAAAAAAAAAAAGATGTCTCTCCATGAAAACAAGTTTTCGCAGATATCCCGTGAACCCCAGAACATTTTCAGCTACTGCTTATCAGAAAAGGAGAAGTAGAATTGCCTGCTGTGCAAGTCTTTATGCAAACACTGCTGCTGCTTTACCATTCCTCCACTTCCCCCCTCCTCCCATTAATTGACTTATGCTCTGGCTGAAAAAGAGGTGGTAAGTAGGGATTTTATGAAGTTACTTGTTACTCGGTGGTAGGGTATGAAGCTACAAGGAAACTGTATTCAGTTGCTCCAAGACTTAAGGAAAAGGACAAATCGCCCACTCTTCAGAGCTTTACATCATAACATTAAACTTTTAATATTACCTCATGTTACTGGGTGCTGCAAGAAGTTAGATGAACCCTTCAAACACGAGCACACTGTGCACAAAATATGTGAAGACAGTAGTGCTGAAACATTGTTGAATAAATTATTCAAATAACTTTGTTTCCCAGGTATTTGAATTTTGCCACCTGGGCTTGAAATACTTAGATTTAGAAAAGGTTATCTATATAGGTAGGCTTCAGTCATTGAAGGGTTGCTGTTAGGTGGTACTGATAACTTCAGATCTTCCTCAACATAAATTTCAAACTTACCTAAAAGAGTACCCAGACTTGCTAGTTTATGGGCTTAAAGAGCAATGAAACTACTTGTAAGGGGCTGTCTCATCTGCTGCCGCTGGGAAAATCTGTGCAGTTCTCCCAGCCTCAGCCTCCTCAATGACCTATAAAAGCGCTTTTTAGGAAGCGAGGAAACAGTGAGGAACTAGAAATGTTGAAATTGATCTTTTCTCTACCTTCCTTTGAGGAAAACTGGTCTGCTGCACCTATTGTATCAGGTCTGGACTTCAGTGCTAAATTCATGAATCCCGTGTCATTAAAAAGCTTAGCAAGAGATTAGCTAGGGAGCTTGGGCAGTCTTCTGCTGAGGCTGCACCAAGGAGCTCTGCCCAGAAGAACCTAAGAAGCTAAGAAAGGGGAGAAAGGAGTGGAAAAAGGAAGTGTGTGTCCATGCAGTGTGGGACTGTGACTGAAGAAGCTGAAAGGCAAGAATAAATTTAGACTCAGTAAGATTTTGTCACGCTTTGCTCATGTTCGTAAGCATTGAGCATCGAGAGGAAGTGAAAGGCGGTGGGACCGTGTCACTGCTCTGCTTTTATTTTATTTTTTTTTTCCTCATTAACACTGATAGTTTTTCTGCAACATCCCTAACAGGAGAGAAAGTAGGTAATAATTTTGATGCTTATTGATCTGTAAGCATTTTAAACTGTTTTTGCTGAGTTCATAACTGGGTATTATGAATTCACTCTCCACTAAAGTGTAGCCACATGAAGGACAGGGAGAAAAAACACGTATCAGTGAAGGTGTGAAATGAGGAAACCTGTGTTTCTAATTAAAGGTATCCTTATTCAGAATGTTATTACTTCAAATGAGATTTGATTAGTTCATGCTTTTCACAGAAGAAAAAGAATGATTTAGAATTTGCACTGAGAGTTATTGAAGAACTTGAATGTCTGTAGTAAAAGGACTGTGTCCCTGATAGTACTGGTGGCATAAAGCTAGGGAGGGACGGTGGCTGCACAACTGTTCTTTACTATATCCTGATTTCCACTCTTGGATGCGTCTTGAGGTCTTTAACTTGTGAGGTGCAGTGGAGGTAAAAGAGGAAATAGTGTCTTTTAATGTCTTCATAATAATATTTTCTGTTATGTAACTTAATTGCATGTGAAATGTAACAAATCTCTTCCTCAGGCAGGTGTGCAAATTAGTTACTTCCAGTTGTGGTCTGCAGTGTTAGCTTTGCACCTTCCCACAGGATTTGTTTGATTGTCCTTTGCAGAGAAGTATATTGCAGCTTGATGATACCATGTGAATTGTGTGGTTTGAGTTATTTTCTATGTATTTCTTTTTGTCCTTTGTAGGTTTATCCAGATGAGTCATATCCCCCAGGTTTGTCTCCTCAGATGGCTTGGCAGCTGTGCTAGTTTTCTCTTGAGAATAACATTACATTATAAAGATGCTTTTCAAGGCATTTATTAATCTTCTGAGTGACACACTTATCTGCACTGTTTTACTTTGTGTTTTAGATTTAGGATGATTTGTATCTTTTCTTGACAATTTAATAAAGCAATGCTTGCTAATGTGAATAACCTGGCCGTCAAAGTTTTCAAAGATTGGTTCTTGCCTGTGTCTGCTAACCTACTGACTGTGTAAGCTTGCTAGGTTGCAGAGGGATTTTAAGAGTATTCATAAACCATTTAAATTTCAGTTTCTGGACATTGTTTCCAGTTCTTTGAAAGGCAGAATGTTTCCCTGTATCAGTTTTGGAATAACCACAGTTGAGACACTGATATAGATTTGCCCCCCTCCCTTTTAATAAGAACATGCTTATCACTCCTAAGTTTTTAAACTATTAAATGCTGCTTCTCACTATAAAATTGCTGTGGAAGTGTTGGCTGAGGGCATACTACTAAATACTGCATGCATTTCTGGATGCACATTCTGTTCTTCTCCAGTTATCTGCTTTTGTCAACAGTTTCAGTTGTAAGGGACTCTTCACAACCCTAACAGCCCCATTTAGAGACTTGTACTGGAGCAGTGGGAAATGGCTTGAGTGAGGTCTCCTGCTTTGCCTCCTGGCTCCAGAAAAGCTACTTGGTCCCACCTGGTACAGCCACTCCTGCGACACAGACATTGCAGAGGCTTTATGAGTTAACACCGTTAGAGCAAAGCTGTTAGAACAGCTGCCTGAGGAACTGCCATGGGCAGCAGGAAGCAGAGGCTTAGAGACAGGTCAGGGCTCCAGCTGAGCTCTGGTGGAGCTGTGACCTGCAAAACTAGCACTGCTGGGAGTGAAGTTTTCCAGTTTTGTTCTTATCTTGGGACTGTGCAGGTCTGTCTTGCTGTACTGAGTTATTTTTAAGTGTACGTTCTTTGTCCTGGGAAAGTGTTATCCTATTTTGAAACCGTATTCCTTGTTTAATTTGTCAGTCCTCGCTTTTAATATTGCCAAGCTCCAGTTACTTCTTCTTCTGTTGTATGTGCTTGCTTATTTCTCTCCATCCCTGAAGTTTAATTTTCATCTTTGCCTTTTTGGATCCTGCACCAACATGATGCAGGGTCGTTTCAGGAGCAAGGGATGAGGAAAATGCCTTCAGGAAATGTGTTCTGTGTCTCTGGGTCATGCTTCCCTAGTGTCGGTTTTCCATCTGAAATGTCATTAACATTCTGCCTCCCAGCTGAGAGGTATTTTGGATATCTCTGAAGCAAAGTGTAAATCACTTTTCATGTGCAAACTTGTAAATATTCATTTACAGTTTAATTTTTAGCTTTGTGGGATTATTTCAAGTCCTGGTTTTCAGAAGTTGTTTTCTATTGCAAGAAAACTTCCATGCTGCTTATGTGAGCTCCACAAATGGCACAGTTGTGGTGCTAGTTGAGTGCAAGACTACGTTTGCCCTATGGGCCCTGTGTAGCCCCCATCCGCATAGATGTGACTATCATTGCTGACTGCCAGTGCCATATAACTACAGGGAAAATGTTGGGAGAGCAGGAATTGTGAGCAAGCTTTGTCGATGTAGAAGCTGTGGAACCATCCTAGCAAAGGTGGAGATCAGGGGTGCTCAGAATGAAAGGGTATACCAGGAATACTGAATGGTCAAAAGAATTGATCATGCATGTTGAGGTGTGTCTAAATAGCAGGTGTATTTTACTTGAATGCTTGCAGAATGTGTGTGTGGCTATTGCTGATTGTCAGGGATTACTCCTTACCTTCAGGCACGTAGATGACTGCACATGGCAGCTGCTCGCTGCCTCCAAGGTACAGGTCTGAAATGGGGAAGGAAGTTGGTATTTTTAACTAGGCCCAAAATTGGACTTGACTTTGCAGTAAAAGTTGTGCAAAATCAATGTGTTGGGGATAGCAAAGTGTCCCTGAAAAAATCTGAAATGCCTAAATCTGGAATCAAAGGGGTGAGAATGTGGCCTTTTTTTAGGTTTTTAAATAAAACCTAACAATAAAATGCTACATTTGTATTATTTTTAATCCAAATATTTTCCTTTTGCCATTTTAAAGCTTTTCTACAGCTAGAGAAGAAGGATCAACAAAAAATAACTATTGATCCACCATCTAAAGGATCAAGGAAAAATTACTCTTTCACAAATGAAGAAGTAAGACAGATTGATCGGGAAAACCAAAGGCTGTTGAAAGAACTGTCCAGGCAGTCTGCAAAGCCCAGAAGCAGAAGTACCACTTTGAAGAAATCGGCTCTTCCTCCTCCTAAGTTGTACCACAGTGCCCTCAACAGGCAAAAGGAACAGCAAAGGATTGAAAGGGAAAACCTGGTAAGTTTTGAGGGGTTTTAGGTCTGAGGACTGTTCAGTGTCAGGTAAGTCAATAAATACTTACAGAAGCTACGGAGGCTGTGCTTGTAGCTTTACTGCAGTTAGACTGAAATTCCTGGGTTGACCTAGCTATGCTGTGACTAATCATCACTGTGCTGTATGAATAATCATATTATTCATATGGTGTGACTTTTTAACATTTTTTTTGCAGGCGAAAACAGAGTTTACTTTGTGCGGGTTTGCCGTACTTCAGTATCGTCCTATTTAAGAGGAGCAGTCATTTTTGTTAATACACTACTTTCTGTAGCAGTCTTATTCTGATCCTCATTCAAGCATCATGATTACCTGTCCCTTAAGAAAGGGCTTGCAAAAAAATAAAGCAATGAATATAATAATCTTGAGCCTGTTATATTTGGACCACAGAGAGTATAGTGTAAATGTAAATTTTGTTTCTGAGTCATTTTATAGCTAGCTTGAGTGGAGATTGCTTAAAGTCCAAGAATTAATAACCTTCACTTACTTATTTGTTTGTTTATTAAGGTATTAACTACAACAACAGGATTAGAAACTTTTGACTTGAAAGTAATTTTTTAGAATTTATGCTAGGACATCTTGCTATCTTAGACTATTAAAAATGAGTTTATTCATTCCCCCAAATGCATGATGATATATTTTGTTCTCTTCAGAAGAGAGATTCACTAGTACAGCCCTAATATTTTGTTTAACATTTCTTTCATCTTCAAGCAATTCTATGTACTTATTTATTCTGTTTGAAGTGTGTGTGCAACCAGAGCATCACAGTTTTACTGATTTATTTTTTTTTCCCAGCAGTGACTGTTTGAGTTATGGGTATTATATGTTTCTCTTGGAGACTAAATGAAGGAGTTGCATAGCTAAAAAGGGATTTGTTTTCTGTTTTCTTTTTATCAGCAACTTTCTTCACCTTTGTCCTTTGCAAATTAGAGCCGAAGTTCTGTTGAGCTTCAGTATCAATCTATCTTGATAAGTCATTATTTTGCAGCTTGTACAGGGAGACTGCAAAAAAAGAGATTTAACAGCAAAGATTTTTCCAGTTAGATTACAGCTTTTGTGATTTCTTGTCCTCAAGTTCACACCTTGTCAAGGGAAAACTTACATTTGTTCCACTAGGTCATTCTTGGAATGATGTCTGTATTTACTGTTTGTAGAAAAGCGGCTTGCTTTCTGGTGCAGGCGTTTAGCATCTGAGGCTGACACAGAGAAGATAATTCAAGGAGTAGGGAGTTGGAGGAGGGATGAAGTGCTTTGGCTCTTCAGCTCTGTGAAAAGGCCCAAGGAAGCGTGTGCAACAATACGCTCCCCTCGCAGACTCTGCAGGAGAGCCATGGTGGACTAGAAAGGTGTATTGCTCTGAATAACCACAGTTACAGTGTGGTGAGTAGGAATTTGGAAAAAATTACAGAATAAGCACAAGAGACCGTTAATAAAATTCATGTCCAATTTTTCCCCTTGCTGCTTTTGGCTCTGTGCTTCTGAAGGTGGACCCTTGAACCCTGCTTTGCATTGCTTATGCAAGTTAGCAGGACACAAGTGTGGCTCTTGCCAGTAGGGGATGCTCTTGATTCAGCAAACAAACCACACTCATGTCCTATCTTCCCTAAAATGGGAGAGGGGACAATTGTGACTAGTGCATTGTTTTTCTTCGGTGTCTACAGACGTGTATGTCAATTTACAGAGTGGAAATTTGTGATCTGAACTGTTGAATCTGCAAAACCTGGGCTGGTATACACAGGTGAATGTCTCTGCAGCATGAAATGCAGATTTGCAGTCATGATCCCAGTCCTGAATCACTTCATCAAAACTTAAAGTAATTCTATCCATCAACTGCCTTAAAATGAGGTTATTTATGTATGTGTGAGTGCATATACACATATAAAGGTGATCTCTGCAGCCTACACTGGAAGTTCCCCATGAAGCCTCAGCAGGTCTAGGACAGCAATTCTCAAACCTTAGAGCAAGGGGGAATGGATGGGCATTTCCCACACAACCCTGTGCTTCCTTCCCTCCTGGTGCTTTTCTGCTGCACTGTGTGCAGTGATGGACATTGCTCATTCCCCTCTTTATACTTGCCCCAGATACACCCAAAGCCCCAGCAGGGCTAACTCTGATCCTGGTTCTCTCTAGGGGCCGTTTTTCCTTCACCCTGCTCGCACCTCTGCATTCACACTAATTGCAGAGAGAATTCTGCACGCTGCTCAGCTTCCTGAGCTAAGGCTGGTGGTACTTTCAGCTCACTTTGTGTAGATGCCAGGCGCGTGCCAATATGAGAAGCCTTCAGTTAAAAAGACTTGTGTAGATTGAAGAACTTCAAGATTTTGGGGCTTTTTGATCTGTAGACCATGTCAGCCTAGGCGTAATCAATGCAGCTGGCAATTGAAGAAAACTACAAAACCCTATGTAGACAAGAACAAAAAGGTGTCCCTGGCTGCACTGTTGTTTTCTCCCCCTACCCCCACCTGAACTCGGCAAAGGGACAGTGCGGTCGCTGTAACATGAGTGCCATTAGGGGAGGCACAGTATAAATAAATGTGAACAGCTGTCGAGGCACACCAGTCAGCTGGTGAGGTGAAATTGAAGTCTGCCTGCATTTGAAAAGCAAAGTAAAAGGAAGAAAAATAGCAGTTATTACCTTCTCTCTGAAATGAATTTGTTGACTCCATTTTTCCCCCTTTTTTCCTTTGTCTTTCCTTCCAAAATAGCTTCAGAGAAGCTGACTTTTTTTCTTTTGACATAGAGCACTAGGGTTAGGTTTAGTGCTCTCCTAAAAAGCCAGCAGTTGGGCTATTTATTGTAGCATTTATCTTAGCCCAGTCCTTTAATGAGGGGTGAGGTTCTTTTGTTCCCCAGTTGTTGCCAATCTCATGCTTGCTTTCCTCACTGGCAGTGTTAATGCCCTTACAGACACTAGATGTACAGATTTATAAAGAATAATCCCATTCTTAGCTGTTAATTGTGCAGGAACATTTTCTGTGCTTTCTTGTTTGTTTTTATTCTACTTTTATTGTAAACTTAGTAGCATAATAAAAGGGGAAGGAGGATGGAATAGAGGCCTTGGGAAGCTCTTCCCAAACTGGGAGCTATCAGTAACATGACAGGTTTAGGGCAGGATTGTTTTGTATGAAACTGTAGAGGAGAAAGCAATTGTGAAGATCATAGATTTACTTAAATACTGATGCAGACTTTGAATCAACTAAGCAGCTATGACATAATTAAGAGCAACTTAATGGCATTGCTGTAATTTATGTATTTGTTGCTCATTTTTCTCCTTAAACAAGATCAGGAGCATGTCTGGTTCTGAACACTGGGATTATGTTATGTGACCTGATTCTTCAGTCATTAAGGCTAATGACAAAATTTCCACTTATTTTAGTGGTATGGCTAAAAGGAATTAGCACTTGAACAAGGAAAGCGGCAGTGTTCTTCATCTCAAGATGCTGTTATGAGGACAACAGAAAGAACTGGCAAATTTAAATGCATAACTGAAAAAAAGGAACATAATTTAACACCATTGTGCAAGGTAGTTAAGTACAAGAAGATGAAAGTGTTTGTAATGTAAGAATCCTATTAGTTCAGAGTTACAGATTTAATGGGTCAGGACTGAGATTTTGGTGTGTTGATGAGTTCATTTCTCCATGCTGAAATTGCAAAATTCTTAACTGCAAATAACATACAAGTGGATTTACCCTTGGTGCAATTCTCAGCAGCGAGTGAGGGTACCAGACAGACTATCTTCTCCTCCTGAGATTTTCTTAGAGTGCTTCTGTACACCATGTAATACATTTGTGCTCTCTTCCTAGTTAGGATTGTATAAAGCCCAGTGTTAATCTGCTTTAAAAGTAATTTTTTAGTACTAATGAGAGGGGTTGTTTTGATTTAATGATGGGGATTTGATGCTTGTCCAATTACAGGCATAAAGTAAAAGAATTGCCTTTAAACCAGACTAAAATGGGCATATGCAAATATGCAGGTCAGGAAGCAAGCCTGAAATTGCTGCAATATGGTGGTATGTGAGTTATATGAAACTGCTGCAGTTGGCATACTCTCCATTTGTGACAGAACTGAGTATTTTGGGAGGTTCTATTTTTAATATTGGAGGTAAAACAAAGTTATCTTTGTAAGTCTGAATGTATGTATGTGTGTCAGGAGGCACTGTTGGAGTTGTGTCCAAATGTTACATCCAACATTGTACATACAAGTCTACCATTTCATGTTCTGCAACCAGTTTTAGCAAAGAGCTATTTCTGGCTGAAGTCCTTCCTTTGACTTTTGCTTACTTAGGTCTTTCCACTCAGCAATGAGCTGTGGCACTTGATGCCAGCACATGTGACGTAGGATGTCAGAGCCCAAATGACTTGTCCTTTCTCTCTTGCTCACTCCGAGTAGTTTCCAGCTCCCGCGCGGAAAGGTTGTAGGTCCCTGTTAACAGCTAGACCAAGATAATCACATCTTGTGAATACTCTGCTGCTTCTCAAATCACCTGCTGAAAAACTTGTTTTTGCTCAAAAGAAATTCTAACTGAATCACAGAATTGAATCACCAGAATGCTTAAGATTGGAAGGGACCTCTAGAGATCATCCAGTCCAATCCCCCTGCTCCAGCAGGGACACCCAGAGCACGTGGCACAGGGGGCATCCAGGCAGCTTTGGAAGATCTCCAGAGGAGGAGCCTCCACAACCTCTCTGGGCAGCCTGTGCCAGGGCTGTGTCACCCTCACAGGAAAGAAGTTCTTCCTCATGTAGAGGTAGAACTTCCTGTGGTTCAATTTATACCCATTACCCCTTGTCCTGTCACCGGCCACCATGTAGAAGAGCCTGGCACCATCTTCCCTGCAGTCACCCCTCAGGTACTTGAACATGTTGATCAAATCTCCTCTCAGCCTTCTCTTCTCCACGCTAAACAGGCCCAGCTTGCTTAGTCTTTCCTCATATGGCAATTGCTCTAGTCCCTTAATCATCTTCGTGGCTTTCTGCTGGACCCTCTCTAGAAGCAAAATGTCCCTCTTGTACTGGGAAGCCCAGAACTGCACCCATTACTGCAGGTGCTGAGCAGCTCACTAGAGCTGAGTAGAGGGGCAGGATCCCCCTCCCTCAACCTGCTGGCACTGCTCTTTCTCATGCAGCCAGGATCCCATTGGCCATTGAAGGGAGGGAGGAAAGACTGATCACTTCAAAGCTTGGCTGGACGGATTCTTGACTTATTCCATATGTGTACCTAGATAATACACCCTTGTTAGTGGAGCTGTCTGAGGGCTTTGGATTTTGCAGTTTGTGTTCTTAACAGGGTGCATCTTATAACCCTGATTCATGATGGTTGTCTCATTGCCAAAAGCTGCTGAGTTGTCAAGCCTGATGTTAGTTAGCAGAGGGAATGGCAAACACCAGAGGCATTAAAATGTTAAGCTGTAACTGTAAGTTGCATTCTACTGGTTCCTTCCTAATTTGTCTTACCATCAAGTTCTTTTTTTTTTTTTTTTATAATACTGGGGAAAGTTTTTAAACTAAAACGTCCTGCTTCAAGTAAAAGTATTTGGGAAGGATGGGAAACTGTGGCCTACAAATCCTATGAAAGTAACTGTTCTGACTGAATGTGGGCAACACGAGTGTCAGAGTTAACCCCTTCAAGAGGGGCAATATCTAGAACAATAATTTCTGCTAGACTCCTGTAAAATTATTTTAAGAGTATCACAAATATCAGTGTCAAATGGATTTTTATGCTTTCCTTGTGACATTACTTTCACAGAATTGAAGTCAGTATTCCTCCCTGAGGCCTTGTGGGAGAATATAAAATGGTCTAAGGAGGTTTGCAAAGTGAAAATTAAATTTTAAAAAGTCTTCTTATCCTACCTGAGATTTAACTCTACAAGAAGAAAGGAGAAGCCAACAACACATATTCCTGCCATCTTTACCACCAACAACGTATGTGTAGTTTCCAGGCATCGTGAAGTGCAGGGCAATATAGGATGCAAAGGATGTACTCAGCATAGGACAGATGATGTGAAGAGCTTTTGTCTGGCTGTAGCGATGTGAACAGAGGTGGACCTGAGCAGAACAGCACAGCTGCTCACCGGTGGCATTGTCCATGCTGGCTGTGGGGAGATGAGCCATGCTTTTAAACATTGTTATTTCCTCCGTACAAATAAAAATCAGCATGTAAATATTGCTTTTGTAGCTTCTTATTTTTTCTCCTTCTTGATATTTTCTTTGAACTTAAGGCTTTTTTGAAGAGACTGGAAGCAGTGAAACCAACAGCTGGAATGAGGCGTTCTGAACAACTGCTGGACTATCAGCGCCAAATGAGCTACCTGAGTTCTTCACCGTCCGTGAGAAGGGGCAAGTCCCAGCTGAGCCCTTCGAGTAAGTACTAGTAAGTACCTAGTAAGCACTAGGTACTAGTACGTACTAGGTACTAGACCCATACACGTCAGGTTAACCACTGCACTATGCTTGAATTCCCTGTCCCAACCATTTACAAACAGAACATTTTGGTTTTGTATTTAACGTGCTGTGGGGTTTTGTGGATTTGTTTGTTTTTGTTGTTTCTTTGCTTGAAACTGTGGTAATGAGTATTACAGTAATAATATAGCAGGAGTTCACTTGTACCCAGCATAAATATTCCTACTTTTCTTTGTGTGTGTGTTAACAGGAGGCACATCAAGGGCATCGAATGTATCAAGTGCAGTGAGCCATAGGAATGAAAAACCTGTGTCTGATTCATCCAGTGGGGCGTTACAGAGGCCTAAGCCCACTAACGTTCGTGCTGCTTGGTTATAAGTATATTCCTTGCCTCGCATGCTGAGATGGTCCTGAGGTTTCTATTTCTAGTGCTTTTGTAAATTCTCTGTGCGAGACTCTTCTCTGCATTGTTTGGTGATTAAAGTGCATTGCATATGAAGTAATTGCTTATAAAATGGTTTTGATGTAACTCTTTCACTTTAATCAGTGTTTGCTGTGAAAAGTATTTATGAAAGAGAATGAGGTATTTGAACAGACAAGTGAAATAGAAATTCCTACTTACTATTTTATATGCAAATCACAAGTGGAATTTGTACTCATGAAGGATAAGGATGGAATTGTTGCACTATGGGTCCAAGATGTAAAGAAAATCTTTAACAAAGGAAAATTTATTTTTTAAATTGCATTAACCTTGTGAGAATATGCTTAATTTCTAGATTGTCCTTACTTTAGGCAAGCTTTCAGGACTCTGCAGGTCATGTTTCTATGGCTGTGACTCTCCTTTTTATAGCAGCATGAAGTGAGGAAAAGCAGGTTTTGTATTACTGCATGTCCACGTGGTAGACATTCACTTTGTGCTCAAGGCTGCATCTCTTCCAGATTTAAAAGAACTTGAGAAGTTATAGTAGGACCTTTGTGCAGAAAAGGAGCATCTGGTGTTATATGAACACCAGATTGAAGTCCGAAGTGAACAGCAGTTTCAGATTCACCTTTAACAAGTGTAAGTTTCTAGTATTTCTCAAGCTAGAGAGTGAGAGAAGCATTTTGTGGCCCTGTGTGCAAGATTGTGGCGTGTGCAAATCATCGCCCTTGCCTGTTGGGAGTTGTAAATCTGAGCTGCAGGAGACTTAGACATCTGGTTTGGGAGCAATGGTTAGCCAGGATTAAATAATAGATGCAGTAAGAAACTGGAATAAAGTTACAACTTCTCTCCTTAACGTATCTTTTTAATGCTATGTTCGTACCAAATATTTGGAGTAGTGTCAGGTAGGCCTCAGCATCTACTTCAGTTTATAGCAGGTGTAAAATGTAGTGGCTTTAGTAATAGCAAATAGTAGGTGATATGCTTTATTTCTCTGCATAAAGGCAAACTTTCAGTGAGCTTATTGTAGGCCCTTAGTCTTATAAAGAGCATAAGCTGTGATGCTGCTGTCTGTGGATATCACTGGAATCCTGCGTGCTTCCCCAGCTGCTGCCTCCCAGGAGATGCGTGGGAGATCTCTTTGAATTATGCATAAAGGGAAGGGGAGGGGAAGAAATTGCTTGTAGCTATTTTGTATTGTAACACACTTGTCCCTTGGTCCTGTGTGATGGTTAATCAAAGCTTCTGCACCTGTTGACCTGATCCAGTTTAGCTGTTCGACAGTATTTGACAAGGTGTTTCCAACTGAAAGCAGCATTGTGGCAAATGGATTGCTTTTGCAATTATTAGTCATTGATAAGGACTATATAGCATTTTTTTGCATACTGCGACTGTAATTATTTGTACTATTGTGCTTACTAAAATTATTCTCTATTTAAAGATCTCTGTCCTTGAATGTGAATATCAGGGTCATGCTTTAAATACTTTAAAATGTTTGTATGATAATTATTTTATGTGAAGAAATTCACAGACTGGATTACTTTTAATCACTTTATTTAATTTTGGTATGTAAGATTGTCAATTTTGTATGTCACTTTTTGTAAATTGTAAGAAATAAAATATTTAACATGAAATATGTTTGTCATTGCTTAGACTTGTAGATTTTTATGTTTGATATTAAATTGCAAAGGATGTAATAGGAGAAACTTCATAGTAGGTATAGTAGGAGAAAATACAAAGAATCAGTTTATTAACTGATGCATTTAGCCTGTTGGTGGTTTGGGGTTTTCTTTTAATAAGCTATATTGATAGTCCTCATCAAGTTAAAAGGAAATTACGTTTACAACTGCCAGATATATCAAGCTGTTAAAAAAAGGCAGCCATCCAGAAGTTCAATTCCCTTCATTCCTGGGCAGGATTATATTTACTAATAAACTAGGTTCCTGCAGTGGGTTTTTCTATACTAAACTATCTGGCCACAACACAGTTATCTGTTTAAGACCAGCAATTAAAAATCGTATCATAGACGCAATTTTCTTAACAAATTTTTCTAGTGAACCCTGTTTCTAATAGATGTTTGTTTGTTTGTTTGTTTGGTAAATTGTCATTTTCAGTTCTTTTTCTCCCCCTTTTCCCTCCAGAAGAATTCTTCAAAAGGAATTTGGGAGCTGCTTCCCCTCCTCCTTAAATGAAGCTCTTAGGAGTAGTTATATCCCTGCCTGGACAGCTGAAATGTGGAAGGTGCTTCTCCCACAAACCATTGTTTAGAATTCACCTTTAGTCCCATGTAATCTGAGAGACTCCAACGTAAATGAGAAGAATCAGACAAGGCTGTTGCTCAGGCGCAATGGATACATTTTTCCAGTGCCAGAGCCTGTCTTCCATCAGATGCTTGCAGTCTTTTAACTGAAGATCCCAAGACATCTCTGCTGTTGTCCTGTTGCTCACATGAGGGTTTGTCTGTCTGACCTAAAGCAAACGGCTAACTATGTTCATACAACACCATCCATGATGCGTACAGGCACAGCTTTGGACTGTATTAACCTGACTGTCATCAAACAAGCTTCAGGATGAATCCCCTGTAGGAGCCTGAGCTCCTCCTCCTGTCGGGTCACAGAGTCTATGCCTTCCCTCGGAGCTCTGTCCATGCAGCGTTGTGGAGGTAAGGGCAATGAGTATGACTTACCAAGCTGCCTTGCTGCAGCCTGAGGACTGTCATGCTCATGTGATGATGGATGTTTCCACTCTGACTTTCTATATCAGCAAGCCAAAGTGTGAGGGAAAAATGGCTCCTTTTATAGGGAAGTGGTTAATCTTAAGCACTGGATATACTGAGCAGCAGATGTGGTCTTTGTGCTGTTCTGCCCTCAAGCAAAATAGTGGGCTAACAAGATTGTTTCAACTTGATAATAAATAAGAAATACAGTCAGCATCTTTTCAGCTGGCTGAGAAGCCATCCTCTTTGAGGACTGGCACGCTGGGGTCAGCCTCTCATTTTGGGTATCAGCAGGATTTGTTAATACTGCTGTTAGCTGGTTTGTCTTCAAGATGCAGTTGTCTGTCTTCACAATATTGATCAAAAAAACCCTATGCCTCCCAGTAATTCACTCTCCTCAAAATGACAAAATGAGACAAATTTGTCAGTAGTGATCCTTGCAGGCATATTGCCTCTGGTTCCAGCCTCAGCTGTGTTAGTGCAAAGTCCTGAACTGTTCTGCATGATTTTGTGTCAAGCTCTGACTGGGTACAAAAAAAAATGACAGGTTTCAGCTCTCTAAACAGTGGCTCTTAAGATTAGAACACATTATGGAGAGATTTGGTCTTGTTAAAGTGGAAAGGACTTAAGAAAGTGGAGCCAGGCCCTGTAATCTGCAGTCTGGGGCAGTAAGTAGGGGAGTCAGTTGCCCATCTCCCTGGTATCCTCAATTATGTAGAGCGACTGCTAACCACAACTGTGCTGGCCCTGTAAAGCCTGAAAGACTTAGCAAGGGTTTTTTCTTCTGTTAAGATGTGGATACTCGGCTTGTGATTCTTGATACAATAGTGGCTGCTTTTTCCCTCACAAGTGCAGGAAAAGAGGGGCAGAAGTTTCCACCTGACCCAGGAATGTACTGCAGGTCTCATCTGTATTAGCTTTCTCCCTTCCCGCTCCCCACAGTGTGCAAGGCAGAGGTGCCTTTCAGACCCATGGGAGAATCCTTCTTCGTCTTGGCCACCAGACCTGTGTGCCACAGTTCCCACCAGGGAAGCACACACATGCTACACGGATGGATAGGAAGGACTGGCCATTTTGATGCAGGGAAGTTCACTGAGTACCCAGCCCAGACGACCTCTCACAGATGCATGCAAGTAGCGAGGCAGGAGCTGCAACTGTCGGTGACGACCAGGCCTCACAAAACTAGAGTTTAGGGAGCACCTACAGCTTATCTGCAAAATCTTGTATTTTGCAGCTTTGCAGAGATGATGGCTGAATTCTAGTTTATGTTTTTAGGAAGCTTTCTGCTGCGTGCTACGGCCTCAGTGCAACACTGCTTTCAGGACAACAGTTATTTAGTTAAGAGGTTTGGACTCTTACCCAGGTAGATGGATCTTTGTGAGGCTGCCTGCATGTGGGTAAGCCAGCATGCAGAAATGCAGAGATTTTTACCTGTGAGTGCTCTTCCAACTTTGTTATTTCAAGTACTCCTCTTCCCCATATGAACTCTCCAGTATTGTGCCTTCCTACTTTCATTTTTAACTACCTCTGTTACTTTCTTTCTAGTACATAGCAACTTTATAGTAAATACTTCATTTTGACTTCTCTGAAGTTTCTTTTGTTCAGATTCTACTCATTCACATACATAATTCCCCCAAAGATTGCTATATATTACAGTGTCATTCCTTGGCATCTTTTTAGTCAAGTAGGAGCCTCCTCTGAAGCATGCAAACACAGACTGCTCAGAGGTCAATGCAAAACAAATAGTAAATAATTATAGCATCAGTATACTTTATATATGTGTGTGGATGGACGGACAGATAGACAGACCTGACCTCTGCAGAGACTATGGGCACTGTGTTGGGGAAGCAGAGGAAGAAGAAAGGGCAGAAGTAGGCAAGGAAAGGTTTCTAACTTCACTGCCATAAGTGCCTTGAAGAACAGTAGGAAGAGGTTTTCTGCAATAGTTCAACAAGCTACAGCCCCAGTTTGCACTGCTTGAGGAAAAAGCAGACCAGGTATGTGGACAATCAAGTATTTAGGCAGTGACCAGAGGAGAGATGAAAGGACCAGACAAAATCCTAGGGAAGTAATATTCTTCATGACAGAAAAGAAGGAACCAGAATGTACTTGTGAGTTTAAGGAAAAGGGCTGTCTCCCAAAGCCAAACAGCTCTGTAGTTTAAGGAAGATTTCTTCCCCCCACCCCCCTCCCCCCCATCAAAAAAAAAGCTTGCTTTGTGGTGGACAGTTGTTGTCCACAGCTCCTCTTAATAGCTTCTCCTTGCCTGTATGGAAAGAACTGCTGCTAATCTGAACCTAGAGCAGACACACTTAGATCAACAGATTATTTAACAGGGAGCTAGAAATGCCTGTATGTGTAAAACAAAAACAAAACAAACAAACAAAAAAATGTAAATACAAGAAGAGAATAACTGGAAACCAAAGCACAGAACACAGACAGAAGCTCAGTTTTTGGGCTCAGGGTTACCCTGATCAGATCCCTCACCCTTCTCCCAGGCACACTTTCTTACATGCTCTCCTCACCAGCATACTCATTTATGAAAATCATAGAATACTGTCCCAGACCCCATGACTGAAGAGCTGAAGTCACATGCAGCTTTACCAAGACACCATCCACAAATACACTCTTTAGGGGAGCCATATTATATTTACTCATAAGAGAATTTCTTTCACAGAGCAAGGGCTAATATTCTTTCCTTTGACTCATTTCCTGGAGAGTGAACTCTCCAGCAGTGCTTAGGTAAGAGGGCTCAGAAAAGGCAGCTTACAGAGGGGAACGACACCTGCCACCATGTCCCCTTTTGAGCCCTGAGAGCCTCTTCCTTAAGGCAACACTACACACTAACTCTACTAGCCCAGACAGCATTTGCTCTGAAACCTCTACACAATATGGAGTGCCAGCTACCCCATTAACTTAGTCTTCTACCTTCAAACACATCTAGCACAACTCCCAAACCTGTGTTTCAGCATTGCTTTTTACCCCTTGCTGCAGGGGGGTGACTCTGGACAATCCAGAACCTTTGGATCCAGAAATCTACAAGGCCTGGAGTACTTAACTTCTGCACAGGAAAAGGCAAAGATACAGCCGGGGGGGGGGGGGGGATAAGAGAGGGGTGCTACAATTAAATACTCCATTTCAAGTCTAATCACATTTCCAAAGGTATAGACAGCAAGCCTGCTTGCTTAGGTGCAGTTTAACTGAACACCTGAAATAGGCACAACCTACCCTTCCTTACCCAACTAGAGAGCCTATCAGTCAGCTTACAAGTATATAATATCTGAAATTTAAGAACTGTTGCATTGAGCATCTTCTAATTTCATGTGGTAATTAACTCAAGTTGAAAACTACCAACTACATTATCAGAGTAACTTAAATCAGAAGTTCCACCTTATAGAACATTTTAAAAAATTACAAGCTCACTCAAAGTTATATTTCAATATAGGGGTAATATAAACAAATTAGCACAGAGCAGCTATGTGTCTTGGGTAGTCTACAACTTACAACTGTGATCTCTCCTGAAACACTTGTTTTTGCTATGGTAGCATCACCAGCACCCATCCTCCCCTACTCCATGAAGCTTTAATCAAAGCATTACAGATTTTGTCAGTACAAGACCAAGACTTTAAAGCTCATATAAGTGCAATGAGTTGTGTATTTGAAAAACCAGGAAAAAAGTTTAATATATTAATTTATTTCATCATTTCATTTGAAGTTCAATTGAACATCATTCAGACAACTTTTTGCTTTGTGAAGATATATGGCATTTTTGAAACAATATTTTGCATAAAGTACACTTGAAAAGGTTTAATTAGGCCCTCAACCACATGACCGCAAGGGGATTTCAAAATAATAAATTAAAACTCAGCTTTCAAAGAAGTCATGTTTTAAATGCCATCATGCTGTTGAGAATCTAGAGACCTCACTTAGCACAATAGGTATTTGAATATCAAATTTATTCAGGAATTCACGTCATTTGATATTAAATAGGCATAAAATATTTAAGTCTTGTCTCTAGACAAGATGCATTACCTGATATTTGAAGGCATATATAATATATACACAGATTCCAATACAAACGTTGGAAGAATTTTCATATAAAATATTAGTGTGATATGGTGGACAACTTCAATTAATGCATCCTCAATCAGATATGTTTCTTAAATCACATTCTCAGTTTCCCTAGGAAATATTGTTGTCCATTAGATCACAAGAGTGTATTTTAAAAAAAGTTGCTCAGAACAATTGAACTACATGATGTCAGCTTTAGACATATTTCTTGATTTCATCATAAAGTACTAATACAAAAGCTCCGCCCATGCCTCTCAACACATTCGACCAGGCACCTTTGAAGAACGCCTTGGATCCTTCATCTTTAGCTATCTTCTTCCAGCAATCAATTGTGCCCTTGTACATAATATCAGCTGTAGAAACAGACAGACAGGTCAGAAGGTTTGGAGCTACACAGCAAGTTTAACTCTGCTCCCCACTCTTTAAGGATATCAAAAAACCATAAATTTAAAAAATGAAGAATCAATTCATTGAGTCATTTAAATTCTCTAAATGAGAATCAAAACAAATCAAACTCTTACGTGAACAGGCAAGGAATAACTAATATGCTTTCCATAGATGTTTAAGGATTCCTAAGAAAAGGCCATTGACTTTCCATAACAAGAAAATCCGCCACATACATTGTGCTTAAGAAATTCCTTCTAGTGGTGGGGCACTATGAAAACAGATTCACTCTTACCTCCCTTTCGGCCAGACTGCATCATCATCCTACGCCGCACAGTATCAAAAGGGTAGGATACCAGCCCTGCCACTGCAGTGACAGTCTGGGCAATCATCCAGCTCACAATAATATGCACGTTTTTGGGATCAGGCAGCATACCTGTCATCGAGAATAAATGAAGAGAGTCAGTATGGAGAGAGAGAGGATCACCCACCCCAGATACCACTCAATCAAGGCAACAGGACTGTGCCTGCAACTTCTCCACATCCATATCTGACTATTGCCAAGTGCTAGGAGTAAGACAAATTGATAGTATTTTGGGGTTTTGTGATCTAGAGTCCCCTTCATGCTCATGGACTAAAAGGTCAAGTCAATATGTAACAACCCTTAAGAAACAGGGGAAGGGCATAAACTGGCAAGGGCCTGAAAACACTCTGCAAACACAGAGCTGTTGCTCAGAGGCGCAAACTGACAGAGGCAGGAATGCATGTCAGAAACATCTGAGCAGACTCCAGCACTGGCACCCTGAGCTGGTGCTGTGCCAAGCCCTGCCTGTCCCTGCATGGCAGGGTGCCCTCCAGAGTCTTTGCCGGTCGGATCCCTTCTTTGCCGTCACCTCTTACCCTTGGCAGTGTCATAAACCCCAAAGTAGGCTGCTCGGTAGATGATGATGCCCTGGACAGACACATTGAATCCTTGGTAGAGGCCCCTCAGCCCGTCAGACTTGAAGATCTTAACGATGCAGTCGCCCAGCCCAGTGAACTCCCTCTCGCTCGCCCCTTTGCCCACATCAGCTGCCAGACGGGTCCTGGCGAAATCCAGTGGATAGACGAAGCAGAGGGAGGTGGCTCCCGCGGCACCCCCGGACGCCAGGTTCCCAGCGAAGTAGCGCCAGAACTGCTTGTGCCTGTCCACTCCCCCCAGGAAGATCTGCTTGTACTTGTCCTTGAAAGCGAAGTTGAGGGCCTGGGTGGGGAAGTACCGAATGACATTGGCCAGGTTGCCCCTCCAGAAGGAGATGATGCCCTGCTCCTTGGGGATGCGCACGACGCAGTCGATGATGCCCTTGTACTGCTTCTCGGCGGTGATCTGCTTGCTGGCATGCTGGACCTGCGGGCAGGCAGGGGAGAGGGGCACAGCGGCCGTTAACCGCCGTGCCGTGGCCGTTACCTGCCTCCCGCGCCCCGGCGGCAACCGGAGCTGGGCGACCACCAGCCCAAATTCAGCCACCCCCAGGGCTTCCTCCCTCCCGCCCGTCCCCACCTCGGGGCGCAGCTCCCCGCGCCTCACCTGCAGCAGCAGCTTGACTCTCTCGATGGGGGCGACAGCCGTCTTGGAGATGGCCGCGGCGATGCCGCCGGCCAGGAAGTCCTTGAGGAAGCTGAGCGCTTGGTCACCCATGCTGGCAGCCGCTCCGACAGCCCGCGCCCCGAGAGAGCCTCCCCGCCCGGCCCCGGCTGCCACCCCCGGCGCCGCCGCGCTCCGCCGGCCAAATGGCCCCCCCACCGCGCGCCTCCCCTCTTATACCCCGCCGTCTCTCGCGATAGGAGGAGGTGCCCCCCGGGGCACGCACATTGGCTGGGACCCCCAGCTGCGCCCGCCCCTGGCGGGGGGCGCGAGACAGCGCCGCCATGTTGCCCCGCGGCGGCCCGGGACGCGCTGCGCTCGGGACGTTTAAAGGGCAAATTAAAGTTATCTGCGCGCGGCCGGGGAACGCTATGTCAGAGCATGTGCCTGCTGTATTAATAGCACCGGGAGGCACCGCAGGGGACGAGGGAAGCTGGCAGGACTGCCTCTGGCGGCCTTAACTGTTTGCGTGCGTGCCTGGTCTGGCAGGAGGGCGCAGACGCTTCGCTGAGGTGGCTTAGGTGCAGCGAGCCCTCGGCGTGGGAGGCGCTGAATGCCGGCCCGCTGTGCGGGGACCCCGCCGTGGCGTGGGCACGGAGCAGCAGGGCGCGGAGCAGCAGGGCGCGCAGGGCCCCGCCACAGCGGTGGGCACGGAGCAGCAGGGCGCGGAGCAGCAGGGCACACAGGGTCCCGCCACGGCGATGGGCACGGAGCAGCAGGGCGCGCAGCACATGCCCACGCAGTCACCGTGCACTGCGGAGCCTGCCAGGGTGGCCAGGGAGGTGGTGGCCCTGTGCGAGTCAAGGGCACAGGAGGTTTCCCCGTTTGACACCAGTGTGAGCATGCAGGGTTTGCGGTGTTCACATGCCCCGGAGTGCTCCGCAGGGCGCAGCCTTCCTGGGGAGGAAGGCAGCAGGGTTCCCCGCTGCTTCCCCTCGCTTCAACCCAGCAAGGTCAGACCCTCTGCAAGAGCTGCAGTCAGTCACCTCCAAAGGGGACGGGAAGGGAGGGAGAGGCTCCAGGAAGCACATGCCGGGGAAGCTCATGTTGCCAGGCTCACGCCAGGCGTAAAGGAGCAGTAAAGGCACTAGTGAAAGCCTGTTCTCATTCAGTGCCTGGTTCCTGGGAAAAGAGCTGGGTCTCACATGAAGAGTATGTTGTTTCCTCGTGTGTCCTTTCTAACTGGACCTCCTGTATGAAATCTGGGAGGGCACAGTTCACTGTTAAAAAGCTGCATGAATTTATTATACCAAATCCTTCCCTGAAAGCCAATGCCACAAGTCATAGACGTGCACCCAGACCTTTCTCTGAAAGACGCTAAGTTAGGCCCCACAGGAATGTGCTTTACTGGGCAATGCTTAGTGTAACAGGGCCCACTTTGATTTGGTAATAGAGTAACAATAATGGAAAGAGGGTTCACCTTAATATAGAATGAAAAAGAGTGGCCATCCTGTGAAGAGACATTCCCTTCAGGACAGCAAATCTCTCCTCACTGGCGTGTTTGTGAGCATGAGTCAGTGAGGCTGTAAATTTGATCCACCGTCTCCCTTGCCCTCTGCTGCTCCTAGGGCTGTTGAGGTAGAGGTCTTTTCTCATGAACTCCAGCTCGGGGAAGCCGCTAGCAGCTTGAACATGAAAGCGCACCCTTTGCTCCCCTGCCATCCTGCGCAGAAGGAGCGCTTCCCCAGCCCTAAAGAGGGGAGGAGAGACCTTATGTGGGTGCCCTTTCCCTGGACTCAGCAGGGGGCGAGGAAGGCTGTGAGGCGCCCACCAGAGACGACAAGCAAGTGCCAGCCAGGACTATAGGGGATCCCTGAGATTAGACTGAGCCGAGGGGAGCGCTGTTTAATACACATAGCTATCTGGTACTCCTAGCTTTTTTCTTCCTCCTCCTTCTCCCACCACGTCTGCTGTCTCCCCTTCTCACAGGAAACTAAATATTCCTGGAGCAGCTTGGAGCTGCCGCTGGCTTTGCGCAGAGCACCGGCGCGGCGTCGCTCACACTCGCTCTCCGGCTGTCACACTGCGAGGTCCCTCCGCGCGGCTGTGAGTGTGCGGCTGTGCGGGGAGCCGGGCCGAGCGCGGTGTCGGTGTCGGGGCGGTACTGCGCGCAGGAGGGCAGCGGGGGCCACTGGGGCACAGGGCAGCGCTCGCGTGAGGCCGCGGCAGGGCTCCCTCCCTCCCTCCCTGCTTTGGTCCGTGCAGGTTGTCCTCCTGCAGTGGCATTTAAATGAAGCCTTGATTGTACGAGTTTGGGCTGGGTTGCAAAGTTAGCCATGCATATTGTGGTTCCGCTTCACACAGGCTCTTTGGTATTTCTGGAGCATTAATACTGTTTATTCATGATTGCAATGTGTAGATAGTTACTTTTTCTTTTTTGTTTCTGGTCTTATACTTCTGTCTCCCCTGTGCCCTGGTGTCCATTGCTTGGGGATACTGAGCTTTGACACAGTGTTAATGAAAGCTGGGGCAGGACACACACCTACTGCCCTGGGGAATTTGATAATTTTTTTTTTGTATGTTTGTTTGTTTGTTTATTTTCCTCTATTTTTGCTCCAAAAGCCTATTTTGCTCGAGGGTCAAACCCGCCATCGGGTTTGATCTACATGATCTGCTTCTTATGCCTATTATGTTAGGAATTTGAATATAACCTGTAAGGGACTTTGGATCCTCCTCTCCACCCACGCTCCCAAACTTTTGGATGAAAGAATAAATATTTCTGCTGTTTGGAAACGTGAAAAAGTAAAAGAAACTGAGATTTTCATTCAGGAGGATGTTTCGTGTTCTCTGTTGAGAATGGTTACTCTCCCCTTTAGAGAAATGGTTAAAACAGTTTTGAAACACAAGCCTCACTTGTTAACTTATGGAAACCTAACTTTTAAGCCTCATCTTCCTTGGATGTTTGCAATTTGAGAAGGTTAGCAGGCTTTTTTTTAGGGGGGGGGAGAGGTGCAAAAAAACACTGGAATTTGTTCCTAAAAGTTCTGAGCTAAAAATAATAACCTACATCTATCTACATGTTCGGCAAAAAATAAATAAAGCAGCTGCATTGTGCTTTGATATTTGAATAGTCAGGTTGAAACACTACAGATCAGATTTTACAAAGTATTATATGCCCTTGTTTATTTGCATTGCCAAGACACTATGAACTGTAGACCATAGTGTTGAGACTAGGGCAGACTGAAAATGATAGTGAGTGTAGCTTTAGCTGAATATTAGTGTTAGCTGGCCTTTTGAGGAATCTCCGTAGAGCCAAGGAAGAGGAAGCCTGGACAATACATGTAAGCAGTTTGTTCAGAAGGGAAATATTAGTGCTGGAAATAGTAGTGAGGGTCAATGTAGAGTATTTTTACTTCTTAGAGCATGTTGGTAATGTGTGCCTGAAGAGCTGGAGGAGTAAAAATTTCAGGAAAAAATGACAATGGGAAGTGGATATGAAAAAGATGAGAGGATGTCTTATGATAGGTCAAGCACAAGGTCTGAAAGCAGGAAAGAACAATAAATATCCATAATATATGATAAGCAATAAATGAAGACCTGTAGGAATCCTGGCAGACAACAGATTAACCATGAGTCAGCAGCGTGCCCTTCTGGCCAAGAAGGCCAATGGGATCCTGGCCTGCATCAGCAGGAGCGTTGCCAACAGGCCAAGGGAGGGGATCCTGCCGCTCTGCTCAGCTCTGGTGAGGCCGCACCTGGAGTATTGGGGGCAGTTCTGGGCTTCCCAGTACAAGGAGGACATTGAGCTTCTAAAGAGGGTCCAGCAGAGAGCCACGAAGATGATTAAGGGACTAGAGCATTTGTCATATGAGGAAAGGCTAAGCGAGCTGGGCCTGTTTAGTGTGGAGAAGAGAAGGCTGAGAGGAGATTTGATCAACATGTTCAAGTACCTGAGGGGTGACTGCAGGGAGGATGTTGCCAGGCTCTTCTCCATGGTGGCTGGTGACAGGACAAGGGGTAATGGGTATAAGTTGAACCACAAGAAGTTCTACCTCTACATGAGGAAGAACTTCTTTCCTGTGAGGGCGACAGGCTGCCCAGAGAGGTTGTGGAGGCTCCTCCTCTGGAGATCTTCCAAAGCCGCCTGGATGCCCCCCTGTGCCACATGCTCTGGGTGTCCCTGCTGGAGCAGGGGAGTTGGACTGGATGATCTCTAGAGGTCCCTTCCAACCTCAACGCTTCTGTGAATGAACTAGACTATATTCATTTCTCTTTTGGCAATTGTAAAAGGCATCCAGGTCTTCAGTTAAGTTGGAAAGATATGTTAGAAGCATGGCACAGTAGAAGGAAGAGAGAATTAAAGCGTTGTGGTGGAATTAAACCTGGACATGGGCTGACCAGGAATAGAAGCTGAAAGCACACTAGGGCTGAGGTTTCATCACCAGATTTCACACTTCAAGATGAAAGCGTGGAGAGCAAGAAGCAGAATCCATAAATTCATCTGTGCTAGAAAGGGCAGGAGGAAAGGAGCCGAGATTAGGTGGGTTGGTTCTGTTTCTGAATAGGGATGCACATAGGCTTCCTCCTATTCCCTTGAAGTAAATGTAAGGTGTGTCAGTGTGATGAAAAAATGAGTAATTTCAATTGTTGTTTCCAATTTAGTAACTTTATAAATTCTGTCTCCTCTCCAGTTTGTGTGGTTTAGATGCTCTCAATTAAGCAGAAAAGGTTAGTTGACATAAATCTATACAATTCAGTTATATAGTAACACCCTTCACAAGCACTAGTCTGACTGTGATGTACATTCCTTCATTGTTATTCCAAAATTAATTTATCTGTACTGATCCATGCCAATCACTCAATTATTGTTTATGGACAGGAGTCCTGCTGAAGACAATAGAAATGATGCCTGGAAAGGAACTAAGGTGTCAGAATTGGGCTAAGAGTTAATATATTTTTTCATTAAACTGGCAACATAAGCTACTGTGATAATACAAAAAGTTAAAATCATATTTTTTCTGTGGAAATATCAGCAAAGCTGATTTGGTGCAAACATAGAGAAGAATTTAAAAGCCTATGCCTAGCTGAAAGGAACATTAAGTTTTTTCTTTCAATTTAGATCTCCACAGAAAAAAATATTCATTAGCACACAGCATTACATGAGAGAGCATTTATACCTTCCTGGGACCCATGATTTTCAGTTGTGCTTCCAGAAAAAAATACTTGTTGGGAGGGTCTCTGATGTTTGTATACTTAATAAAAAAAAAGAATAAGAATTAAAAAAAAAAAAAGAATAATATGAGGTCTGAAAGTTCTTATGCTCTAAGAGAGTGACGTTTGGACCAAAGTGCAAGTCAAATAGGTTTGCTGCTCAAAAAAAGGTGTACTCCTGGAGTACTAAGCTGTACTTATGGCTTGTCTTCCTACATGCTACCTTGAAATGCTCTATTTCTAGTCAGTCTTGTCTTCTTTTCCCTAAAAACTCTGCTTTTGAACTAGAGTCTTAAGTTCAAGTCTATGAAGTCGGCGGTTGCTCATCTGCCTGAGATCCTTCCCTGAGATGCACTGACCGGATTGCGGGGAAGGTAGGTGAGCAGCAAGCAGTCTCCAGGACTTTTTGCCAGGTGTGTGATCAGAGAAAAGCTAAGTAAGTCATCCATATGGAGCTTTCTATGCTAGTAATACTGATAAAGGCTCTGACTTATTTCTCGATGCTGCTGGCAGTATTGTGCCAACCATGTTCTGTTTCCTGTTCAGGCAAATTAATTATTCACCTAGTTCTCCTGCTTCCCTGGCATTTTAGCATGTTGGGTTGTTTTCAGACTGGAGAAATGAGTAGTGTGAGTATAGACTTGAAAGGCACCTTCTAAATTTCATAACCTAGAAAATACGTATATGTATTTTCAAAGCTTAGTTTTCTGTTGAAAAGTGAAAGTATTAAACAGTTTTTCTGACTCCAAGCTTGCAGCTTCTTCAGGAAGTGCTTTGAGTTGAAAGAATGTCCAGTAAGTCACCTAGGTCAGTCTGCTCAGTACAACATTGTTTGCATTGTTCCTGCAGGACCCTGGCGGATGGTGCTCACATTGAGCTTCAGTAGCTACAGGTGATGCCTGTAGGTTGTTCAATTGCCCAACTCTTTCTATAATGATAGGGACTAATTCTTATGTTCACGTAAACAAGGAATTACTCTTTGAAGCAGCAAAGTAACACTGATGTATTCAAGGGAACTGTGCAGTTTTCGATCTTCCTTGATAAGATGTTTACATTTGCTCTTTTGACCATTATTTTTATATCTCTCTTAGTGGGATAAGGAAGATCTTGGTTCTTGCTCCCTTCAATTCATTTTTATCGTTATTTGGCTGCAACACTTTTAGAGTATCAGACAATATGTAATTTTATCCTTTTACGTTGGTGCTATTTGCTTCTAGGTTTTATTTTCTAAGCTGCTTTTGTTTGCTATTTTATTGTTCTTGAGTATTTTGTCCTTCAAAAAGAAAACATTTTGTCAGGCTCATGGATATGAGTAAAATTGAATAATTGCAATAGTTTATGTAGTTTACATCTCCTATTTCTGACAATGCATCTCATTATAAAATAATCCTTTCCATTTTAATAACTGTATTGCAGTTAGCCCCTGCTCAAATTATTATCTTTTCTTGTCTGCAGGTATTTGGTAGAATTTTTCACTCTGTGGTTATACTTCAGATTAGTCTTTTTTTCTGTGAGCTAGTTCTGTTTTCTTGCTGGTACTGATTTTAATTTACTGGTAGGACAAACTGATTTCTGACAGCAGTATATTTTTAACTGAATTGCAGCTTTGTGCTCAGTCAAACTGCATTATAATAGCAAAATAAGTTAACTATATTTTATATTATAGAAGCAATTACAGGCATTACGTGCAGAGGTCACTGTTATACATGCTTAAAAGAGCTATTACCACAGCAAATTTAATACAGATGCAAGCTTATTTTCACACAAGTGAGAAATATTATTCAGTGTCTGAATCATTAGTTTCTTCTCACCCTCTGTACAGGATAAGTTGTTAACAAATACATTGTTATTGTAATCAGATAGCATTAATCTGATTAAGCCAGGCATGTTTGCATAATAAATTGCAGTATTACATTTTCTGTACCTTCCAAGAAAATGGCAAATTAAGGCCAGTACCCCACCATACCTTCCCCTTTTGAAGGGAATTCAGCTGAAGATTTTATCTGAGTCACTGTCTATTGAAATTGCTGGGAATCTGTGATTGTTATTAGAGAAAAGGATCGATATCAGCTTACTGAATGGAAGTAGTGAAGTTGGCGAGATGATGTGGGTATCACAGTATGGTTTAATTAGGAGAGCTGTTAGTGACAGCTGAAATTGGTGAAATGAGGCCAGTTGAAGGGTCTAAATTCCTTTTAAAATATAGACATAGGAACGCTAGTAGCAGCTTTCTCATTTTTTCCATCTGGGATCTGTGCTTTTGCCAGTCAGTTTTCCTCATGAACTGTTTTCCTCCAAGACTGCCTTGAGCCAAGCTGAATCAGGTATTTGCTGAGAACAGCATTAAAGCATAAGCAAGAAAATTTCAGTAAAAAATCCTCAAGCAAATATGCGTGAATGGAAAAGAGATCTCCAGAGCAGTCAAAACCCATGGAAGAGGGTACCCTTGACTGAAGAGCATAGCCATGCCTCTGAGGGGAGAGAAGTAGTTGAGACCATCTGTAAGCATTAGAGTTTATTTTTGCTTCCTTGTAGACAAAGTCATGAGCAGAAAGAATGGAAAACATAAACAGAAATAGGAAAAAAAGAGAAGTCAGATAGCAGAGAAGGTGGTAAAGTGATGAAGATGAGGAAGAAAGAGAATTCAGTGAGCGGGAATAAACAGCCAGTGATGTCTGGGAGGTGTTTGTCTTGAGAAGGGGGTGTCAGATTTGCTCCTTTCTGTCCGCTTGAGCCTCTACGTTCAACTTAAGTTCTTAGAAAGGGGCAGTAGCTGCAACACCATCTGTGTGCTTTGTCTGTCCAGCGGGGCCTAGGTTCTGGCGGATCAGTTTTGGTGTGTTGGTCTGTGATCTCATATCTAGCAAGTGTGCCCCTCACCCCGTCAGCAGGCAGTATTTATTGCTGGGCCTTTTTGTTTGCAGGGATTCAGTCTTTATTTTTTCCCAACTTCATAAGCACTTTTTTTGTAATCAACTGAATTAGACTTCTGTTACCTTGGAAACTTAGAAGATAAACTGAAGAGTGTGAACCCTGTATGAATGGCTGTTGCAAAGTTAATATTTTAGAATTGGATGCATGACTGAGAGAAGAAGTGATGAAAATGTAGAGGTAGCTTGTAGAAATGTATATATGCTTCTCCCCTGCTCTTGATATTTAGGAAACACTACTGTGTCTCTGTATAGTCTGACCTACTATAACACAGAATATAGCATCTGCCAAAGGCTCTGTGTGTCCAACTTTACAGTTAAACTAGGCAAAAGATATCTTTGAAGAAGACATCTGAGACCCATTTAAAATAGGAAGTGCTGTCACTGTGCACTGATAATGTATTTTAGTGCTTCAGAACTCAGAACTGCTTCAGAAACTGCTTCAGCACAAGAGAAACATTTCCTCTTACTAATTTAAAAGCAGAAAATGCCTTTTAATCCTTTCTTATAAATCATGAGAAAGGAGGAGAACACTGTATTAATATGCATTCTTAAATGGTCTTTTTTGTTTGAAATAAATGTATACAGTAGTGTATCAATGTATTACAAAGATAGGTATGAAGGAGTATATGCTGTTAAAGGTATCTTATGGGTCAACACTGTGCGAAGAATCGCCCCTTAGCTCCATTCTGTGGATGCAGCAGGGGAAGTAAGTGAGCTGGTCTCCTTCACAGCTATGAAGGGAGGAAAAAGGGATATTACAAATATATACAGAAGTGGGGAAAATAGACATCATGGGAAAATGCATCCAGAAATGGAAGAACCTTGAAACAGTCAAGCTGGAATAAATTATCAGGACCCTGTAAGATGCTTCCAGGATTGCAGTGGTGGAAGGATCACCCACAATGAATCTGCTGCTTGGGAATGCTTGCCTTCCCTGTAGTTTTGTGAACTGGCACCATTTTCTATATATAGATCTAGAGCCAACGAATAAGACCAGAAGTAAAAGGGCAAATAAACAGATATCTCTCCACCTGAAAATAGCCTCTGTCGCTTCCATACATTTCCTGTACAATGCCTCCGTAAATGCCATGCCTTGTTTTTATGAGGCATTTTTTAGATTGGAGGCTTTCTCACCACGGGTAGCCATGCAGGGGCAGGAAGGGTTAAAAAACTGCAAGGTTGTTCTTTGTGAGAAAACACTGTCCCTGCTCCAATAGCTTTTTATCACATGATTTTCCTCCCCTGATCTGCCCCTTACCTCTGCAAAAAAAGACAAAAATCACCTCAAGCAGGACGCTCCTGTCTCTCTGCCTCTTCCCCTTTCTCCTGCGCTGCTAAAACGCGGTCCTTCCCAGCGAGCGGCCCCAGGGCGCTGCGCTTCCTCCGGCCAGGCCTGCGCGGCACCAGGGCGCCCAGGCCTCCCCAGCGCGGCCGGCGCGCTCACACGGCCCCTGCCCCTGCTGCCTGCCCATTGCTTTTCCTGTTGTCCTTTGGAAGCGGGGCTGTTTTCCCCGATAGGTCAGCCGGGGGCAGGGCCTGGGCCTTCAGAGCTGGGCTCGCTCAGGAAGCCCGAGATGCCAAGGAGGAGACTGGGCCTCTTGTTGCTGGGCCCGTGCCCAGTTACTCTGGAATGACCTTTCTGATAAACAGTAGCGCAATCCACGTGGGAAGGCTTTGGACAGAGGCACGTGGCAGTCTGTACCAGCTTATAATGCTGCCCTCTGCCGTGGAAATTGAAAAAAATAAAGCAAAAGGCAGTGGTAAAATTCAGTAGAACATTAAAATGTGATTGGGAAGGCTGGAGTATATTAATTAAAAATATTGTTTCATCCTCTTAGTTCATGTTGTGCTCCAACCAGTTGATACATGTCCTGAACCTCCCTCCCCTTTCTTTACTAGCACCTCAGCACCTTATAGCAACAGAGTATAGCTAATAGTTTTATTTGTGCCAGCACTGGTAGTGTCTCCACAGCCGTGAGAAGCATCTCATCTCCCAGAAAGGAAACTGCTGTATGAACAGGTACCCTTGCACATATTTGCATTACTCCTGAATCCTAAGACACAAAGAAAAGAATTTCCAGCAGTAAATTAGATTTTTATAACTTTGTTATTTTACTGTTGTTGTATGAGATTATTCAATTCCCTGTTTGCAAACACTACTGAAGTTTATATGGCTATGTAGAAACTGTGGTCATGCAAGACATCTAATTTAAGCAAACGATGCATAGAGGTGGCTGGCACAATTTTTTCCTATCTAATCTGTGAGCCAGCATGGAAGCAAAATGGAAGTTTTCATCAGACCTGTCAAGAAGTGCTGTGAAGGGGTATTTCCTAGTCCTAACACACTACAGCCTTGCTAGACTCGGAGCACGGGTTGCTCTAGATCTTTGCACATCTGCAGATATCCCTGGCAAGTGCTGAGAGCAGTGCAGGGGGCTCAGTTCTGGAGCACAACTGCTACATCTGGGCTGTTTTCAGGGCCCTGATCTTTATGTCATTGAGCGTGGTTTTCACATTTCCCTTTTTCATACTGTTTTTAAATCTGTTGTCTTCATTTTCTGTGCCTCAGATATGCTGCCCAGACTGCAGAGGCTTTGATTTAGTGAAGTAAGTGCAGCATGGCTTAGAGACCAAAAGGATGGGTAGTTTTCAAAGAAAAAAAAATTTCACTTTCTAACCAATTAAAAAAAAAAAGAAAAAAAAAGAAGTGGTGAACTCTGAACTCTGTCCCTGATGGTGGTGCAAACACATAAAAGCAGAAGTGGTCAATAACTGTGTGGGTGACGGAACTAGTGTTGTCCAGTGATCATTACAAGGGACTGTAATCATTAATCCTGATTCCTGCTGGGTTAGCAACTCAGCAGGACTTGTGGTGATTTGTTTCTGCAGCCATCTCATGAATGATAAAATAAATCTAACCTTCTCTTAAGATACGTGAGAGTTAATGATTCTTTAAACATGGAGTTTCCCTTTGGGAAGTGGCTGTTAACAGTGGGTGCTGTGAGACTCTATGTTAGCTCCCCCTGCAAACACTTTGAATTCTGCTAAGGAGAAGCCTTTTACTAAATTTAGACCTGCCAGCTCGACCTTTAAGGTGAGGCCACGTGTGCTTTCATGTTGTAAACAGTAACTAGTGCTTGAAGCTGCAGCTCTGGGCCCATTTGGGGGAAGACCGGGAGAGAAGCAGTAAGTGGCTGTTTCCTCTCCCCTTCCGCTCAGGCTGCAGTTTTTGCTCTTTGGTTTTGGTCTCCCTTGGCTCTATATGCCAGGTTCCCTACGCAGAAAAGAGAAGAGAGGCAGCAGCAGTGGCGGCCTGGGATGTTCGGAGAGCCTGGATGTGTAGCACAGCGACCATGGTGCTCTGCACGTAGCCCAGCTTCTTGGTTAGGGGAGACTGGATTCCTCCACAGCAGCATTCGCAGAAGAAAATGGCCCTGAAAGGGGAGGAACCTCTAATGTTTTAAAGCCCCTGGCTGTCGTCCAGCAGGATGTGCTCCCTTCAGCGCCTGCTTCTGCCAGCTCCGCGCCCCACGCGATGGGGGCTGTGCTGGTTCCAAAGACTGTGTGTACATCTCATGCTGTGTATTTGTTGCGATACTTCTTAGGTGGAGACTGGGGTTTTTTTTTCCTGTGCTGTAGCCTTTATTCTGGGGGAGGTCTAGTCACAGAAGACCTGTTAAGGAGTAAATGTTGGCATGAAACACGTTAACAGACTGTCTTAAATGATTCACTACTGTGCTCGGCTGGTTGTTTATGATCTCTCATACGTTGTTTATATAAGGTAGTGTTTTTGCAAACTCAGAAAGCCCTATGCCATTCCTGCACAGCGCGATGAGAATTATTTCTTCCATGGGCTGGAGTTTTATCCTGCGAAGGGGGAAGGGAAACAATTTTCCGCTGACCATATAGGGTAGGTGACATATTTGAAGTGGAATTGGACCCCTTTTATGAGCCTTATGACCCTTTTAGGTCGATCCTTCTACTAACCTGGGGCTCTATAGTTTTCAGTATATGTGAAATTGGGCCTTCTTAGTGTTGTTGTCTCTTTTTTTTTATGTTTTTCTCAGGAAGATTGGCAAGTTGAAGAAAGAGGTAGTCAGCAGGAATTTTGGGCAACAGTTGGGTGCAGGTAAGAATGATTTGCTTTATCCCAAACCATCAAGCTGTGGGGAGATCAGTTTTAACTCTTTAGGAATGTTTTCTCAAACACCTTTTTTCTTTTCTTCAGTTGCCACAGCTGTTTTGCATTCAAGGCACACATGATAATTTCTGAAAAAGGGAAACTATGTGAAGTAACCAGATGATTTAAGGGGCAGGGAAATAATCAAATTTCTAGTTGCTTTTCCTTTTTCAAACTACATCTGGACAATCCTTTGCTGCCTCCCCACCTTCAGGCTGTCCAGCAATCACTGAAGACTAAAAATAGTTCTGAAGACTAAAAATATGACAAGTATTTTGTTATTTTTAGCATAAATATTCTTGCATCTCCTCATCCAGAAACAGATATCCATGATACTAATTGTGATGTGATATCTGGAACTTGAAATGATTGTGTACAGGTCACTGCAAGTGCCTTTTGTTAATTGTTTTGTTTGTTTGTTTGGGGGGAACACATGATTATTTGGTTTTATTTCCATTTTATTCTGAATAATTGCAGGCAGCAGTTCACCTCTGCTATCCCATAAGCAGGAGAGAGGCATCTCTAGAACTTCAAGGGTTGTCTCCCTAGGTACACGTTTCCTCCTATCTGTCTGTAGCAGGGAGACCCAAAGACTGCTCAGGAGTGAGGCTGAGAGCTCCTGAGGGTGCTCTGATTGTGTGTGTGTGTGTGTGTGTGTTCGTAGAGACATCAGCTCCAGCATGGTTATGAATCACTAACTTAAATTGTTTCAGCACAAGACTTCCTTCCTCTTCCTTCAGCACTGTCCCACAGATCAGATGTATTTCAGACTTTTGGATGCAGATGGAGCTTTGCTGATGTCAGTGTCATCATGGCAGCAGATGCCTCTGCGGAAGGGCCTTTCCGGGCCCTTCCTCTGCGGCCGCCTCCCTGGCAGGCGTTTCTCTGAAGTGTTGCGTTGATAGAAGGAGTCACTCCCCCCGGAAGATAGCAGGTGATGGTTGGAGAGGATATTGCTTCCTACTTCTGTATAATCCAAGTTTCTCCATGACTGTGGAGGACATAAAGCTGTCCTGTCAAACAGCTTAGAAACTGATTTTCAGAAGAGGCTTTCTCCTGTGTTTACCTTTGGGAATAGGTTTTTGCCTTGCTTATTGCAGAGTGGGAATGGTAGGCTCTGCTTCACCTCGTACATCTCTTTCCCCAAGAAGGAAGTGTCCTCACTGTTCTCACCAATAGCTAAGTCTTCTCTGCTTCTTTCTGCCTGCCGTTATTTCTAAGAGGACCAATGCTCTGCTGACAGCAGATCCCAGCATTCTGCACAAGGAAGCAGCCGTTCTCAGACACTGCTCCGCAAAACCTCTTCTGGGTCCTGGCCTCCTTCCTCAACAAGCAGCTTATCCAAAGGGGGAAACGGCTGCAAGATAGATGGCTGCCCACTAATTCCCATCCAATCTGTGTGACCTAGAAGAGTCTTCTGAGAAAAAATGCTCTGACCATCTTTGAAGCTGCTGTCACAGTTTACAGGAACCAAAGGATTTTCTGGAGCGCTACCAGCCCCAACAGGTCCAGTGTCACTGCTCTGTAGAAAGAGCAGCATAAAGTAAAACGACACAGTAACAACACCCAGAGCTACAGCACCCCTTTTTATTGAAGTGCAATTTTGATAGATAGTTTAGTTTTCAACAGCGGAAAAGAGAGAGTTGTGCTCTCAGTTCTACAGTGTTTCACTGCGGGTCTCCTCTATGAAAAGCTAATTGCCCAGAGCTGCTTATTCCTAGTGTGTGGTGGATGAGAAGCCAGGCTGCACCTGGCACAGGGTTCTCATGGCTTGAGAGCAGCTCCTTCCACCTTCTTCCTGCCGGGTGCAGGGTACCCGCAATCATGTAGTGCTGCACAGGCCAGCAGCCATCGGCAGCTCCTCAGCAGTGAGCTGAGGCCCTTGTGGAGGATGGGGAAAGGGAACGTCTGGCTGGGGCCAGGGCTCAGGACCTCTGGGATGGCCATCCAACCATCTGTGGCAAACCTGAGTGAGGAGCTGTACTTTGGTTGTACTTCTTCGCTCTTAGGTACCCTTGATTTGTTTCTTCCACCTGCATTTATTTCCTTCCAAATGACTACTACAGCATGTGGTCTGTAAATCCCACTTCTGCTTTAGGGCAGCAACATAGAGAAAACCGTATATGGAAGAAAACACCAAAGGTTTGGTGCTCTAAAGGTAGACTGCAGGAATTTCTCGTGGGCATGAGAAAAGGGGGCTCCGTATCTGATGTGTGCTATAGCTCTGCAGATAGAAGTTGATCATGTATGTACCTCAACACAAGGCGAACAGACGAGATTTACTTTTT
This sequence comes from Crypturellus tataupa, assembly GCA_034781795.1. Classification (NCBI taxonomy): domain Eukaryota; kingdom Metazoa; phylum Chordata; class Aves; order Tinamiformes; family Tinamidae; genus Crypturellus; species Crypturellus tataupa. The sequence goes on along the minus strand of JAWLRI010000003.1, from coordinate 451,273 downwards.
ATGTGGTAGGGTTTCCTAGTGGCTTTCCATCTAGGTTTTAGATGCACAGGGTACAATATTTTTTCAGCGTTCCTGGGGTTGCATGTGAAACATGCGCGTTGGGATGCTCCCAGGTGTCCGTGTCAAGGGGAGCAGGCTGCTTTGGGAACGTTTCACCGCTAGATGGCAGGGCCCGCTTTGGGTAAGGGTTGCCCTGGCTTGGCTGGGCTCAGCACATCTGCCCATCCCAGAGCGGATCTGCCCTTGGGTTCATCCGAGGCTTGGCTGGATCGCTGCAGAGCTGTCACTGCCTGGTGACCCTTGGGAAGCACAGGCCTGCGCTTCTGGAGTGAATAGATATCCGAACTGAGTTCCACCAAGCTTCATATAACAAGACAAAAAAAAAAAAAAAAAAAAAAAAAGGAAAGCTGTATTTTAAATGTAAATAAGCCACAAGTCAGCCCTGGTGAATTCGTTATAGAAATCTCTTCCTCTTGTACACGTGCCGCACTTGCTGTGCCAAGCTCTGAAGTGCTCAGCCAGTCCTTTAAACCAGTTGCAGAGGAGCCTGGCCTGAGTCAGGGCTTTGGAATCTGCCTCGAAATAGTTGGGACTGGCAGTTTGCTGCAGCTGAGACACCCAACTGGCAGTTTAGAAAAGGGGGCTAATTTTCACCCTTTTATAACAGTTTCATCTTAGTGCAACCTTAATGAGTTCAACTGAATGAAACTTGTGTAACATACCAAGAAGCAAGATGCTTAAATTTGCTCTGGAGTTGTTATAAGCCTCACAGTATAAGGGTGCAGAAGTCCTTCAGACTTATTGATCCCAAATATACATGTGTGTCCAGGCAAAACAGATGTAAAACTCCTCCATTTTCATGTGGAGCAACACACATCAGCAAGTGGACGTGACCATACTTAGATCAGATCTACATGGCTATTATCATGAGACCATGAGCTAATGAGAATGTAAGGTAATTTATATACCAAACTCGTCTCTCTGTCATAGTCTTTAAAGGGAGCAAGGTTATATCTCTGTGCTGTAGCATCTAGAATTTTTTTTAATGAAAATTCTCAAAATTTTGCATTTTTTGCATTTTTATCTGATAGGAAGTAATGAAATGAAATGACTTATTTAAAAATTATAATGACAAGTTAATGTTAACTTTAGCAGGACATATGATACTTTAAACACAACTGTTCAAGGCAGAATAAGGTCTTTTGCAAAAAAATCAAGATTATATTTCATGGGCTTTGAAATCAATTTATTTCTCCTTCTTTAGTAAGTCTTTTTGCTTTAATCAAAATATTAAACATTCTGTTAAAAATATTTTAACTGAGTTTGTTTATAAAAGGAATTTGCTTAAAAAAAATGAATGAGTTTACAGAAACATACTTTTGTGCAGAGCTACTTCAGAAAGGCTCTTGTTTGACACACAAAATTATGCAAAAAGATGTTTTTGAATGCAGTGAAATGCAACACGTGCAATCGCTTGGCACATTTTAGGAAATAACTTGTGGTATTAGCTTGCATGGCTTCGTCCTAAATACACACTCGTGTTGGATCATTGCTTGGATCCTTGGGGTTTACTGAAATGTAAGAAGCTTTTGGCCAGTGTTGCCCGCATGCAGATTTGCATCTGCTTCCAGGGTACAATCCCTGCAGGGCAGGGCTCAGGGTGCCCGCATCGCGCGTGTGCCTCGCACACTGCCTCGTGTGCCCTTAGCCCCCTTTTCTGCCACGTTCGGCTGCACGCACGGGCAGATTTCAGAGCACCTGAAGTGGTGCACTTGCAGACTGCACGTACATTTTCTGATGGTATCAACATGAGCCCGTGGCCAGGCTCCTGCGGGAGAGCCCACGTCTCTAGCACCCTTGCGGCGCTGCAGAGCCGCTCAGCGGGGCCGTGGCAGCCGCGAGGGGCTGGCGAGGCCGCGCAGGGACGGGAGCTGAGCAGCAGCCGCCCAAGGCTGAGCCGTGCCAGACCATGCAGCTAAACAAGTGTTTGCCCCGGCACCTGAGCACCCTCTAGCAAAAATATCTCTAGCAAGCTGTGGTTTTACTGAGAAAATGCCCCGTGTGAATGAAATTCTTTCTTATATTCACAATACTACTTTATTTTTTCTTTTTTATGAAGCTTCTCCTTTGCTCTCTGTGCTGTTTGAACACTTTCATTTTCCTGTGATCCAGCTTTTGAACCCTGACATATCGCTTCCAGCTGCTCTTCAAGACTGGGAAGCAGCGATCTCATATACCCTCCAGATACCAAACACTGCCATTCTTCCTGAACTGGGAAACAGAGACTGAGGGAGCTGGGTCTGTTCAGCCTGGAGAAGAGAAGGCTGAGAGGGGATCTAATTAGTGTGTATAAGTAC
>JAWLRI010000003.1:439417-448816 GCA_034781795.1 Crypturellus tataupa | reverse complement strand
ATGTGCAGGGGGGTTGGACTAGATGACCTCTAGAGGTCCCTTCCAACCTTAGGCATTCTGTGATTCTATGATTCTACAACTTCTGAAAAGGAATTCCTTTTGGTGATGGAGTTGCACCAGATGGAGATATAAACTTGAACGTGTTTGTGTCTGTGTATGTATCTGTTTTACCGTGGGAGTATATTTAAGAGTTCAAGTAAAAATTACTTTTTCCCATTTTAATTTCCTCTCCATTTCCATTTTAATTTCCTGCCATTCCCTGTTGTTCCTGCTGCTTATTTGACAGCCAGGGAGACTGATGCCATGGATTGTAGTACAGACAGTTTTCAATATTTTGGTTATAGTCTGATTTCCTTAGACCTCCTGTGAGCATGAGTTTTAAAGTACTACAAAAAGCATGTGCTAACACTGAAATAGCTTTGCCAGAGGGAGCATGCATAGAATTAGAATCAGGGAGATTCATTTAATAAGGGTAGAAAGATACTGAATTAAAAGGGTGGATGAGATTCACAAGATCTAGTTTTATTTCCTTGTTAGCTGCTGATGTTGTGTTACCGTGGGCAATGTGCTTCATCCCCTTGGTGGTAGACAGAGGTCTGTGACTGAAGTGCCTTGGTTTGCAGAGTGCTAGGGGGTGACAGAGGGTCCCGTAATGATGTGGGTGTCCTCAGCGGTCTGGTTTGTGCATCTGAGGGGTGCATTGAACAAGAGGGGAAGAAGACACAGCAGCAGTCAGCTCCGTAAAGATTGTACACAGAACATCTGCTGCACACAACTCTTAATAACAAGCTGTTTTTTGTCATAGTATGGACTTACCGTTACCTTTCCACCATGCACATAGGGAATAATGAAAAGGAGGTATATACTTTTTTCTGCCTTTTCCTTCCTGCTTTCTTTTTGTCCTTCTTTTTTTCTCCATTAAAAAAACCTTTTCCTTGAGGTATTACTGATGGCGTGTCAAGGGGAGTCCTGCAGTGATTTTTGAGCCTTTGGAGATTTGGGTTTGCAAGTGATCCAGAGACACAACAGAAACAAATCTGGCAGTCACATGTTTAGCCCCAAAACACAACAGTCCGCAAACCTTGTCTGGATGCCAGGGAAACAGCGTGAAGACATTTGGGCTGCACGAGCGTTGTGTCGCCCGGTGTGCTGGGTTAGATCCGGCCTTGCCGTGGAAGTACAGGCTGTTCCTGCTGCTGCCAACTCAGAAAACTGTGACAAACTAGGAAAATTGCAGTGGTTATGCTGCTGTTCTCCTAAGTATTCAGAGGGTTATGTAGGGTTATGTCTTAGTAGAGCACTGCAGTGACATTCAGTATGCGAATCTAAATAGCAGGAAAAGAGGGGTCATATGGATGTTATGCTGGGGAATAATGGGGAAAAGAGGAGAAAACAGGCTAACTGGAGAAGCATCCTGCAAGGAATACATTAGGGCAATAGCATAAATTAATAATGCAATTGTTGTTACCTAGGTTATTTGAAGCATTACAAAATAGAGGAACATCATATAGCAAAGAGAGACAAGGAAACCGTCTGACCTTCCTCCTCTCCCTGCCTCAGAATTTTGCAAGTTTCTATAGGCAGTGAGTGACGCGGAGGTTGCAGGGCTCCAGCTGGGCAGATGGGCTCACTTACTGCTTTCGAAGGCCGTTTTTCGCCTTTTCACCTCCTCATCAGCTCCGAGAAAGCTGCCTGCCAGGTGCAGGCTGGGGAGATGCATTAACTGTCTCGCCGAGAGTGAGAAAGGGAGTGAAGGAGGAGACACAGACACAGATATTTTCAGTGTTTTTGTCGGGAATGGTGGAAAGAGGATGGTTAGGACAGGACTGGAACCTGAGCTTTAGGCCAATAAAAGGTAACTTTTGGAATCCTTTAAGTACACTATTAAATCCTCTCTGTATAGATATTTAGGGACTTACACAGATTTTTTTTCAATAGCTTAAAAAATACCAAGAGAGAGAGATTTCCTCTGATTTCTTGATTGGCTTTTTTGATCACGATGAACTTTTCACTCTTGCTTTAAATGCCCCTCAGTTTTAAGCTTGCTTTTACTTCTGGCCTGCTCTGCTCTCTTTTTGTGTTGCCATCTCTGTAGCACGGGGCTTCGGCTCTCTGCTTGTCCCCGTCTGCTCTCAGTGTTACTTCCCAGTTACTCTCGTGTAGAGGATGCACTGTTTGCAAAGCATTTCTGTCTTCCGTTAATGACCTCTTAAAAGCCCACTGTTACCTTGGTACCCAGGAGTGCTGTCAGAATAGATGATTAAAAGGCCCTTCATTGACTCATTGAAACAGTGACTGCATTTCTCATGCACCTGATTTTCCTCTCTGTCTCTTTGCTTTAAGATCCGAGAGGGCAGAAGTGCCGTTATTCGAGGGCGTGGGTCATGCCAAACGTGATAACACAGCAGCAGTTGCCCTGTTTGCCTTCCGCGCAGGCAGCCGCGTGTGCCTTTTTGCAGGTGCTCTCTGTGCCCGAGCGCTGGGCTTCCTGCCAGCGCATTTTCTCTGAGCCTCGCTGTTAACCAGTCCCTGGCGTTTAGCATCAGCTTCTGTCTAAAGAGGCTTAGCCCTCCAGTTAATAGATATCTTTTTCTCAAGCCCTGCCCATTGCACCTGCCTTTGAAAACGTGCCCTGGAGAACTCGCCAATTCATCTGCTGTACGCTGCTGCTGGGTGATTAAATCGTTGCTTAGTTTTAGGTGGCTGCATTTGCTTGCTAGAGCACTTGATCATCATGTTTACCGCTTTTGTGTATCTTGGATGTGTTTGTAAAGCTCGGGGGGAAGTTCAGAATGAAAGGTATAGTATCAGTATCCGGGATAACAAATGGTTTAGGCCGTACACGCTCCACACTCAGTGCCTTTTCTGTTTCCACACCAGTGGACACGATGGATGTAATGTAGTCACAGCATGTTTCCCAAAATCCCGAGATCAGTAATGTAAAAGAGGTCTTTGGAATTGTAATAATGGAGAAAATGTCAGTATGCAAAGTTGGTGCAGCTCTGTGCCTCCTTCCCCCTGATTTTATTCTTGCAGACGAGGCTGAGCTTTCGTGGCTTTGCAGATATGACAGGCGGCAGGCACCCTCCAGCATCGTGCTTTGATTCCTCCTCCCTTCCGATAGGATTCACCGTCCTACACAATCAATAATAAACAAATAGGCACACTTTTAGACCAGGCCTACAGAAGCAGCTCACGTCTGCCCAGATGCATTTGAAGAGCTTGGAGTCCTTGTAATGTTGAAAGGACTTTGACATCTCACGAGAGGGACTACGGAGCCCATCTCACGGGGCCCTTTCTGGACAGCTGTCCACTTAGGTTTGGCGTGGGGTGTGACGTATTGCAGTCAGTTAAACAGCTTGGAGGCTGTTTTAATGCTATTGGAGATGAATGAGAGTTGTCTAGGAGAGAATGATTCTGATCCATCCTCCATGCAGAAATTAAACCATATTTAGTTATCTCATTAAATGATGACGGCTTTTTGCTGATAAAACTTATTTATACACTTCCTAGCATTACTATGTAACTGTGGTGGGAGTGGGAAATTATACTGAGAAATTATACTGGTTAATTCTTCATGTGTGAAGAAAAAAGTCTGTGATGACACTTGGCAGTTCAGTATCTTCTTGAGCATTAAACTCAGCCAATCTTTTTTATTTCAGCAATCCCTTCACATAGCCTGGTTTGGGGGGGCAGTTAGACACATTCTTCTTGCAGAAGCAGTATGATAGGAAGCTCTAACAGCGGCAGCTTCAGTGATGTGAGTCATTCCCCCTAGAGAGCTGCCTGTTTAGATCAGCCCACCAGCCACTAACAGGTTATCTTCTTGCCTAGATAAAATTAAATGAACGGTTATTCAGAGCTCCTGAATATTGAGAACCAAAGAAACATGATATATTTAGGGTAGCATGTCATAATTCGGTGCTGGGTTCAGTGCCAAGAAAATCCTTTCTCTGTTGCCTTTGTTCTTTGTAATTATGATTACACTGCATAATAATAATAAGAAGAATGCATAATATGATGAAAAACAAGAGTCACTACCTGTTTTACTGCAGACCTCCAAGTCAGTCAGTTTTCCTAACCTTTTGATTCTCCAAACAGAACTGGTTTTACCTTTACCTGCAGCCTGAACTTTTCTGGGATCGAAACCTTTTATTCGAATGATGGAGAAAAGAAGCAGGAGGTTGGTAGAAACAAGCAGGAGACTTCTTTTGATCAGTTGCAAATGTGAGATGTTTTTCCATGGATCAAATATTCAAATACGCAGTCTTCAAATGGCCTGTGCTACACTGTTGGACCTTAGGATTTCAGAGGAGCTGTTCTTAATGAAACTGCAAAGCCAAGTTAGGTTTTATATTCTTTACAGGGAAAAAATACTACAGATTTGTGTTGCCTCCATGTGTTTTTATGTGTATTGACATAACACAAGCCTCTGTAAATGCATGCGTCTAAATGAACGGTGAATGTAAGTAAGTGAACTTGAAAGCCATTAAAATAAGATACTGTCTGCTGAGGGCAAATGCAAAAGCAGCTGTATTTACCCTCCTCAGCAGACTTCCTGAGAAAGGCAGCAGGTTGAACGATTCTTCAAAATGAGCCATTCTCCATGCTCAAAACCTGTGAATTAGAAATCCCTAAAATAAGCTGCAGTGGTGCTAAGGACAAATGACACCCTAATAGAAGGGTTTCCTGAGTTATATAAAATGGGAAAGTGTGATGATGAAATCAAAACAACAACTAAATACTATGTTTTGTGTACCCTTTCACTGCCTTGCCAAAAGGAAAGGACGTCCCCTCAAAAGTCAGCTGAGTCTTACCAGCTTTGCAAGATGATGAATGAGTGCCTTGTTCTTTATTATTGCTCAAGTCATTCCTGTTTATGCCACTGTTTCAAGGATTATGTTTTGATTGTTCTGGAGAGATGAAAACACTTTCTTGCTGATGAATAAACACTGCCACTTTTAAATATTTGTATGCAAAATGTCTTTAAAGCCACTATGAAATGCTTTCCAAAAGCATTAAGAAGCTGTTTCTCGAAAAGACAGTTTCTCTCCACATTTTCTTTCATGCTAAACAGTCCAAATGAAAAGCCTTTCAGAGTTAACTAGTTTAAGCAATACCAGTGTTTTAGTGTAATGAATAACTTTTGATAGAGGACAATTGCACGCAGTTCAATATGCTCGTATTTCTATTTCTGTGCACTACCAATGCCGGGATTCTAGGCTAGAATTTCTTTCTTTGAGAAAGCTGAGGCCATCAAAACCCTGATTAACCTCTGATATTCACGTGGTGCTCTTGATCTCGAGGACCGAAGCAGTAACAAAGAGTTAATGGCAGCCATATGCTCGCGGTATTGTGGGTGCTGTTGACCCAAATGTGAACTCCGCGAGCGAGCGCTGCTAACTGCTGTTTGTCTCAGGTTCGGTGTGGAGATTACTGATGAAGAGGGTGAGCTGCTACTTGACAGAAGCCGCCTTGATGAAGATGGAAATGTCAGATAGCCCCACTTCATGACCAGGTTTGACTGCCAGTTTGCCGTGCCTGCACTTTATTTCTCATTTGTGAGTAGAGATATTTTTAAGCCAAGAGGCTCGCATAACATTTGCAAAGTAGCTCGCATTGCTTAAATATATTCCTTCATGACGTATTTCTTCCATGGCATATTCTAGTTGCATTCAAGATTGGCGGACGCTGTGGATGTATACTATTTGTATCTTTAAATGCTAATTAACTGTTTTAGAAGAAAGACTTCAAAAGTATTTAACATATCTTCCTCCATGCTTTCTGTAGGCTGGGAAGTATGACAAACTTATAAATAAAAGCTATTTTTTTTCCAAAAATGGTAATAAGTGCACTTAATACTTTTGTAAAAACTTGGTGCATTTGCAGATCCTTACGTAGTCTGAAATACTTCTGGAAAGATGATACTGGCTTATGGAGGCTCTCTTCAGCCTCCAAGTCCCAGAGATGAATCAAAGTTTAATAATAAATAAATAAATAAAAAGTGAGGATAGAGATATTTTATTATTTTCCAAAAATTAAGGCTCGATTCCACAATCTTCATGCCAATAGCAGCATAGAAGTCAATGCTACTACTCAGGTGAGTGAAAATTCCTTGTGAAATCTGGAGTTTGGGGAAATCCATTCCATCCATGAAGAGGTAGGGAAGCGATTTCCCACACTTGCATGCACACACACATTGGACTTCTCAAAGAAAATGCAAAGATTTTTGAGCAGGTTAAGAGTCCATCTAGTTTGCACACATGCACCAAGGGCAGATATAAGTCTGAGTTCATGGTACTGAAACCACCTGAGGTATTTTCTGCACTTAAGACAATAAACAAGTTAAATATTGCAAACCTGGGCACTTCTCTTTTTGAAGCTACTGCTTCCTCCTTCCTAATTCATTAAATGCTTCTTCTCTTCCTACACTTTCTTCTCCTTGCCTCCCTGCCTCCAGAAACTTGGGTCTGAATTCAGTCATGCATACATTTGGAATGCATTAGGGCATCTGAAATATCTGCACAGGGCTCATGTATATGGCACAGTGTTAATGAGATGCTTATGCCCTTTTGGGATGACATCCCTTAGAGAATCCATCTCAAACAACCTTTGAATGCCTTTGGGTGGGCTGCTGAGTCAGGTCAGTTTAATAAACCTTCATATTAACCTTGTCAACTTTTCTTCTGTTTCTGACAAACTTTTACTGCCAAGGCCTTCTCCTCTGTTTGTTCTTTCATAGTGCACATGGTGCTTTCACAGTTTTCTGTGCTGCTTTCATGCTTCCTGCCTTTCTCTTCCACCCATGTGCCCAGCTGAAATCAGGAGTAGCGGATGTCCCCAAAATAGGCAAGATGCTTCATATTAGCAGTGTCTTATCTTTGTGCATTACCTTCTGGATTAAGATAGATCTGAAGGCAACATTTATTTTGGTTTAAATTACTATGTTTGTTTGTGTTCAAAGTGCCACATTTTCGGCACAAAAAAGCTGCATTTAGCACAGCAAATACCATTAGCTGTCACTTGTCTTGGGGTGTGTCCATAAGAGTACACACAGCTACTCTTAGCCATTTAGGACATGGCCCGTATTTCAATAGTAACAAGCATGTCACGTAACATCCTTGAGACCGCCAACAGGAGCTGATGTTAGGGGGTCTACTCCAGTATCTTAGTATTTAGGCTTGCTTCTGATGTTCTTATAAATCAGGGTACCAAACTCAGCACTGTCATTTGTAGAGATACGCTGGAAGCCTAAGTTGTACAAACCCAGCTGTGCCATGTTCAGGCCCTTTGCAAGCTGAGGAGAGTGGAGAATACATTGGAAAGCAAATTCCGTCTTCATGGCTGCCGTCACCCAGAGAACCACAGACAACATCCTGAACTTGCCTGCTCAGTTTAAGTCAGGGAAAATGCTCAGTCCACTGCATGCAGCAGTGAAGGAAGGAATCTGCAGTTACAGGCAGGTTAAAGCAGTCTCTTGTGAATGAGAGTACACTGAGGAGGGAGCTTGGACTTGTGCCACAATAAGTGCTAAAAAAGCTCATGAATTTGTGAGAGGTCTCTTGCCTAGGTCAACAGGGACCTACAAATATGCCCAGCCTCATTTCTTCCCAGAAAAAAAATAATGGAAGCCTAGAAGTCCTGTTTCCCATGAAATACTAGATGTCCTTCCCTTCCACTCTGGTATGAATCTTGTAGACATTTTGCTATCAGATACCTCCAAGAATGGGCTTAGGTTAAACATACAGGCACTAACAACATCTGGGCTTCTTCCAGATCCCAGACATACCAACATTGTCAAGGCCAAAGGTAGACCATCTGTGCTAAAAAGAGATGAGTTTTATAAGAATAATGTCTTCTAATTGTAAAAGAAAGAACTGTTAGATTAGAAACCCTGTTAGATTAGAAAAGAGATTTATTTTGTGACTAAGGCTGTATTCTGGCCTTTATCTGAGTGGAGATAATAAACCCTGATCATTCAATGATAAGATGCTTTATCAATAATCCAGCTTTGAGCTTATCAGTCCCATTTCCAAATCATCTTTCAGAATGTACTAAATCCATTGATTTCAAAGATTGTTGTCATGCCTTCGTTTGTTTAGAAATAATTACTGCTTATGTAGATATCTATATATTCTTCATGACACAATTCCATACTTGGACGTGATCCAAACAAATAATTGTTCATACTCATTGAGACTCTCATTGCTCAAGGTGAGTGGGAGAATGTTTAGGGTGCATCGGCATAGCTTAAGTAATAGCTCTTCACGGTGAGAACTGGGAGTCAGATGCTTTTCTCAGATTGCTCTGTGTTAATATGTGGTAATTTCATTTACTTCAATACAATACTGGAGAATGAAACTGAGAAGACAATGTAGGACTGAGATAGAGTAATTATTATTCTCCCCTACTGTCTTTCCACTTCTAAAATCAAATGTGTGCAAATTTTTTCCCAGATTTTCTAGTCTCAGCTATTTTTAACAGAAGTGCTCCCAACATGCAGCCGTGTGAGAAAGAAGAGGTGCAAAGCTATCTGAAGCAGCTGAGTATCTCCCGCAGAGAGATAACCCGCAGATATGGTTCAAACATACAAAGCGAAAACAGGCCTTTCTCTAGAGCATGTACACATGCTAAGCCCTCACGACTCGTTATTTATTTGTAGAGTTGCTACAGCCTGTACCATATTTCAGAGCTGGTTTGTGATAACAAGCAGGAATGATGAAGATGATGGATGAATGTCAACATTCAGTGTCCTTTGCGAGAAAGACCTAAAGTTATAGGTCAGCTACAAGTTAAAACATGTTTTTACCCTCCCAAAACTTCATGACTCTGGAATCTCTCACCTTCTGAAAAAAACCTTCCTTTCTCTATTGTCCCCCTAAACCCAAAACGAACAGGGAATGAATGTTCTTGTCTTCTAGTTATCAATCTTCGTTCATCAAGTGGATTTCTCATTACTAAATGGTAGGCAGACATTTTATTTCTTAATTTCCTAGCTTTAGGGCCCTTTTACCAAATGGCTGGCAAAGGGCTTGGAAAAAATAAAATAGTGAAGTCACAAGGTAGAAACAAAAGCTGGAGAGGGAAGAGGAACATTTAAGAAATATTTCTTTCAGATGTGATCTAAATACTGTGAAGCTTTGACAGGGCAGAAGTCCAGCAGAAAGCCAGACATCAATGAGGCTTTCATATTCACAGGACAGAGATGAACTAAAAGGACAAAGAGGGACAAATGAGAGTGATGTGGAGAGCAGAGAGGTAGAAAGCCTAGGTCAGTGAGAGAGTCAGAGCGGTGCTGTGTTACAGCCCAAGAAGAGACTTTATTAGAACTTGAAAGCTGAGACATCTGAGGATGAACCTGGTATGGCCACAGTGCTTCCCTGCTCTCTGTCTGAACTG
>JAWLRI010000003.1:416917-434417 GCA_034781795.1 Crypturellus tataupa | reverse complement strand
TTCTTGGGTCCAATTCTGCCAATTTCAATGTTATTGGGAATTATTTATGAAGAAAGCCAATATGCAGAGTTAGAAGGAATGGCAACATTTGATCTGAAAGCAGTGTGAGAGTATTTTTGATTTGAAAAACCCTGTTAATGGGGAAACATCAGGAAATGAAAATTGAATAAATGTGGTTTTCTTTTAAAAGAAAAGGCCTATTTAATTAATGTGCATGTGACAACCTGTAGTTTAAACACTGTATCATTTAATGTCCCTCTTCAATTTACAAAGGAGCACTAACTAGGAAAAAAAATCTACTGTATCATTTAGCTCATGATCTGGTGCAAAACCTAGAAAGAGAAAATGATATAATGCTGGATCACAGGAAAAGAGCTTTGCAAACTGAAAAGAGGAAAACTTTGCAGAGCATGAGGATCCATGAGAAACACACCCTCGGTTCTAAGAAGAGGCCCGGATCCTTTCCCCTATCCAGAATGCTGGACCATGAGTAGATGACTATTCCCATGGGATGTAGTGGTGGTGTAGAGCAAGACTGTTCCTCCTAGGAAAGCTGAGGGGGCCAAACTCCCCTGAGATTCTCTGTGTGGGAAGTGTTGGCTTTTTGTGTTTTGGGGAAATTTTTATCCAAAAAATCAATCTGAAGATTTTTTTTTCTTTTGTCCCCATCCTTCCCCATCTTAAAGTAAATGGCAGGTTCTCAGGTAACCTCCTAGCCACATTCCTTATGGACCATTCCAGGCATAAGGAGTGGGGCTGGAGGGAAAGTACAGTATTCTGAGAGAGGCTCAGAGATATCTATTGAGGTTGTCTTAATTTGACTTCTCTTTGGACTGATGATAAATGGAAGTTTTCTGCAAGAAAATTTCTCGTACTTGTTTACTAAAAAGTTAAGGCAAAACCATAGCATTAGGCGTTTTTCTCTGTGTTGTGCATAACAAAATGATGATTTCAAGCATCCTACTAAAAATATTTTGAAATCATCGGACCATTTCTTGCTAGCAAGGAAAGCTGAACTCAAGTTACTTTGTGCTCCCTGGCCCTGTAACCTCACCAGCCTGTCCTGAGTCAGTAGCATCTTGACTGTTTCAATTACTATTGGAGAAAATAAATCCTTCCCTGGCCCTGAAATGCCTCCTAAGCAGAGCACATATTCCCTGCTAAACGTGACCTTTTGGGGTTTTCTTTTTTCATGCTGGATTCTGTTTTGCCCTTATTAAAACTCCCCAGAGAAGCATTTATTAGCTTTGTCCCTATATTTACAATACCTTTTGACTGAGATGTCTAAGGGCTTTAAACATATGCTTTAAACAGTGGACAGTCAGCTCTGACATTTGTTAGAAATCTTTTCAGGGGCCGTGCGGAAAAGTCCTAATCCGGGAAGAGCCACTGCCTCGCTGTGTGATCTGACAGAGTGACATATCACTTGACCCCCGTCACAGCAGCTGGAGAAGTAGGTGGAAAGACAGGGCCCTGCAGAAGCCCGAGGAGGCTTTCAGCCGAGCTTTCCCAGGTAAATACTTCCCAGCTCTGCTGCACAGCTTCTTCCTTATTCCTTGAAAAATGTGTGGTGAGTGTCAGGTCAAAATGGGGCTTTGCAGCATTTCTTTTGATTTTATTTCCTGCAGTCGAAAGAAGTGTTATGTAACCGTTTCACATTAGCGACTTGTGACAAAATGAAGCACTGAGGCCCCTTCTTTATAGACGAGCTGACAAGGCAGCCTCCGATCCAGTCACCTTTGTTTGCAGCACGGTTGCAGAGGCAGAAGAGCACAGGCGCTGGTGGCCCTGTGAGCCGCAGCGTGGCCTGTGCCCAGGTGTGCGCAGCGGCAGCGGCAGCAGCGGGGCCGTGCGGCCGCAGAGGGCGCAGAGGGCGCAGCGGGCGCCGCTGCTGCGCGAGGCGTCTCGGCCGGCCCCAAGGCGCAGCCGCCCGCTGAGGCGGCACCGGCCTCGCGTGGGAGCAACCTCCAGGGAGAAACAACCTCCAGGGAGAAACAACCTCCAGGGATAAACAACCTATTCGTTCTGCAAAGCCCGAATGGCTCTTCATCACCCATTGGTTTGCACACTCTGTGCAAAGTGCTTCAGTTTCTCTTCATTTGAAAAGAAATATCTGAGCTTTCTGTGGAGGGGAAGGTTTGTTTTCTTTCTTTTTCTTTTTGAAGAAGTGCAGAAAGTTTTGAAAGGCCATCGAATGCAGTGGGATGTGTGTCCCGTGAGGTTGTCCTGGGACTTTAAACAGCAAATGGCACCATGTCCTGTTGCAATGGTTCTAAGTATGGTATCCCTATTAGAAGCTCTGTGCCTGGAGCAGCAGCTCTCTCCCTGCCACGTCTGCTGGCACTGGCATTACCGAGTGGTCAGATTCCAGTGAGCTCCTGTTTAAGGACAACCTTAAAGCAGAGGCTGTTCCCCTGCCTGGTTGGTGCACTTGCATTCAGCCTTTATTTTTCTATTTGTTCATCTCAAACCTCTTTTTTGCCTTAACTAATCTAGTCACAAACTATTCGTGTAAATGTGCTAGACCTTGAATTACTAAACATGTGTTTGGCAACTAAATGTTCTTTCATTTTTTTGAGGGCAAAGTACTCGCATTGCTGTAGATTCAACCTACGCTACCAAGACGGGGAAAAGGCTGGGGCAGCTGCCAGCGAGCATAGGGAATGAGGTTCCAGCGAGCCCAGCTCTGGAGGGTAACCTGGATAGATGGGCAGGTGAAAAGGGAGAAGGAAAATCTCCTCCAGCGGATGAAATTTGAGAGAAACTTAAGACTAATCTGAGATGCTTTAAACCCCCCAGGTTGGTTTAAGTGCAATCTCTGTGGGAGCTTAGAGGGGGCGGGCAGTAGGTTGCAGCCTCCATCCTCAGGTAGGAAACAAGCCCAGTGGTACACCAGGACATGGGCCTGCGAGTGTTCACTGTCAAGTGGAGTCTGGCATGAGAACAAGCTAAGCTGGAAACGAACAAAAATGATTACTTCTTCCAGCCTATTTGAGAAGGTTTCTTACAGCGTAGCCCCTGCTAGAGCCGCCGAGGTGACCCTGTGTGAGCTGCCCTGGCCCGCCTGCGTTCCCGAGATGCCAGACAACAGCACATGCCGCCAGTGCCAGCAGCACATGCCAGGCAAGTTTGTTCCAGAAATAGAAGCACAATAGACCTTTCCATTTCCCAGTTTGCTGCCCCCAGCCCTTCGGCTTTCTGCTGCCTGCAGTAAAGCCTAGAAGTAGCTGAGATGCTGTGTGTGCGTCAGAGCTGGGCTCTGCACCTCTCATCTGCCCTGATGGAGTGAGAGTTTGAGTCCAGTTTAGATTTGAGTCTGCTCAGTGTTTGGAGTCATGTCCTTAATGGGATGCTGCTCTGGGTCTTTTCTGCAGTTATTTCACTCATAATCTGCTCGATCTTACCCTTGTATAATCAAACTAGCATTGCTTAGTCAAGGGCCTGGGCAGTTAGAGAGCAGTGGAGCTCAGCAGTGAGCAGCACAGGGAGACAAACCTGCCGTTTCGGCCCCTCCGCGGCACCCGTCACCGCCCCCGGGACCTGCTCCCAAGGCACAGCTAGCGGCACTGAGGTGCCCCACGCCACTCACTTCAGCTGCCCGAGCAGGTAGTGCTGGACTGCTAACAACTAAGTTGTTATAACAGGTCTGGTTTGTAAAACTGTTTTCTCTCTTTCCTTATAGGTTATTATTAATATGAAATGTGACAATGTATTTTCTTCCAATTAGTAATACATTTCATAGTATTTAAATTGGAAAATTCTTTGAAAGGAAGGCTGTAGTATATATATATGTGCCAAAAGACATTTCCTGAAAGCGGAATACAGATACAAATAACGTATACAGAATTTGAGACCATGAGATTCAATATTTCTCCCATAACACATATTGGAATTGTATAATTTGAAAAGCAGCCCACAGTCCTGAAACATTACACTTTCTATGACTGAACATGAACAGCCTTTGAGGGTATGGAGATGTTGCAGGCCACTCAAGCTTGGCTGTTCTCTGACTTTGGAAGGTTGAGACCTGAGCAGTGTTCAGTACATAATACTTGTATGTTCTGAGTGACAGGAAAAACGTGAGGTTAACTGGAAAACACTTGTATGATAATAACTGTCATAATGGAACAGACCCCAAAGAGCTGCTTTAAACTGCAGCAGCTACGTTGGTGTTTGGCTTGAGGGTCTGAGCAGACAAAAGAAGCCTCCTTGCCTGTGGATTGTTTTGGCCATTTACTTATTAGTGCAGGCTATCTGTTTAGCTTTGACAGATATTCTTTAATGGTCTCCTTCTAATCATCCCTTCCTCTTGCACATCTCTGTGTATGATCTTCTGTGTTTTGTTCCCCTTTACCTTTTAGACTTTACATTTAGTAATAACTATAGATATCATTCTATATAAATGGTCTTCAACAGGTGACTTTTCTTGTTAAGAAGAAAACTTTGTACTTCAGAAAGATCTGTTTGGATCTGTTTGGAAAAGTTTTCCCATTTTCTTTTGACTCTTAAGGCAGCATAATCTTTTGTTTTGTCTTATTTTGTCTTACCCTTGTTTTGATTTATTTTATCATTTTGCCTTTTAACTACTATTATTTATTTTATCTTTTAAGGATCCCTATTTTCCAGCACATTTTCAGTTTTGGTACTTTGTTACCCATATTTTTTATTGGGAGTTCAACATTCCAGTATTGTGTGTTTTTGGCATACCTAGTCACTCAGGTAGTAGTTTTTGACTTTTTTTTCAGTTTAACTCCTTATTTATATATATATTTACATTCCCATTTCCATTGCAAAAAAGAAAAATATTATCTCAGTACAGCAACACACCAATAGCCTGTCTCTGTTATCCCACATGTAGTGAACATGCAGTGAATGCACTGAAAACAGCGCATTCATTTAAGAGCAGCTGCACACCTTTTTGCAAGCTTGAGACTTTTATTTACGGCCAGGTCTTGGGAGTTTGCAGCAGGTAGGTTGTAGCTGTTGCACCTTGATCTTGCAGCAGAACTTCCGTGGAGCCAACGAGAACTGTTTCCCTCCAACTCAGAGAAGATTCCAATTTTCTCATGTTACTTCATGTTTCTAATATTGTGGATATTTAATTCACTTTAAGCTTAAAACCAAATTGTTTTATTGCTGTGTGTGTATTCAGTGCCTCTTCCTTCAAGGCTACTACGAAATCTGAAGAAAGCCCTGGAAGTACCTTTTACCTCTCTGTGCTTCTTGGCAGAAAGTGTCAGCTCTGGTAGTGGTGGGGCCACCGGAGGGGTCCCCGTGAGAGCACCCTGCTGCTGTGGGGTCAGTCTTTTTTTCTTGGATTTCCTCATTCTGAAACCCAGGTTAGAGCTGTTGAGTGATCAGTGACAATCTACTCGCTTGTGATTTTCTGAGGGATTAGTTATTTGCTTTTCACCCATATTTCACATAATATCAGCTATGTATTTATAGTTCTCACCAGTATAAACTAATTATCACCAGAGTTTCTGTCGAAGAATTACATTCCTGCTCAAGCACTGAATTTAGCACATGCAGGTCCTTACTACCACATATCCAGATTTAAGAAGTTGCACACAGGCAGGTGCAAATGGTAGAGTGTGTAGAGAGGGCAGAGAGATTTGCAGGTGAAATTGCAAGTGCTGACACAGTTAGGCCTTGCATAGACAGCATATGAAAGTGCACGAATAGAAGGGTTTGCTGGTGGATTATGTATGAAGCCTGGCATTAAAGGTTGTGGAAACCTCTGGTGAATGGGTGAATGTACATCTACTTTGCAACCCAGCTGACATGGCACAGCCTGCAATGGGACTTACTGAGCGATGACAAGAGCATTAGTGAGAGAATCCCCTTCCTGATGAGGCCTCTGGCTCTTCAGATTCCTGGGAGACACTTGTGTTGTATTACATGAGCGCAGCTCTCTGCTCACGTAACGGTGCAGAGCTCCAGATGTGGCTTGTTCTAGTTGGGAAAACTGCAGCTTCTCTGAGGCAGATCTTTTTCCATACACAGGTAGCTGGCCCGTTTCCCCACGAGAGAAGGACTAGCAGCGTGTTTGACTCCTCAGAGTAAGCCAGGGATGAGCCATTACTCCTGCACTTCCATCCTCTGCAGCAGCAGCCTGTCGCTCACACTGCTCTTCCAGACATCCCACATGGATCTGATGTCAAGGGGCTGGCAATGAGCTCTGAGCCCTTACAGGAACTTTGAGTAACTTTGAGTCATTCAAAACACAGCAATGAATAAAACATCTAATCGGCGTTTTAGAGTTTGTGTCATGTACAAGAAGTCAGACAAGGCAGATTTCAAAACTGAGCTCCCTTTTTTATAATAATTGCAGCTTTGCTCTTCTCCACCAGTCCCTCTATATGATGAAGACTCTGTTTCTGTAGTAATTCCATTTTATCATGAGCTCTACAGATTTAACCATCAAATCGACTTGGGAGGTTCTTAGTTGAATTTCTGGCAGCTGCTCTGTTTTGTTTCTTGAGGATTTGTTATTTACACTTTTTCTGCAGAGACGATAGCAGGAAGACTTTTGGCTTTTATCATGAGCTCTGGCTGTTTCAGAGTAGATGCCAATTCTACTTCTGATAGATAATATCATTTGAAACTTCCTTGTTTTGTTATTTTCTTATGTAGGGAAGCAAGTGGTCAGGTCAGAAATTGACTTGCACATTTTCAGTTTCACAGCCATTTTTTTTATCCTATTTTGGTTAAAAAGCTTCCTGATATACAGAGGATTTTCAGGTGTTTTGCTTTTGAATAAATTAAAAGACTTATTTTTAAGTTATAGTTTACACATTTGGGGGAAATCTTTATTGAAGAAAAGGTTTCCTGAATGAAAACATCATGATTATGTTTAAAACATTTGGATCCTTATTTTCTTTTGTAAGGTTGGTAAGTAAATACCATGCTTTTGAGATCCATTGTAATAGTTACAATACAAGGAGACAGGAATAAGAGATGATTTTGTAAATTAAAATTAATGTGATTTTTTTTTTTTGCTTTTAGATAGGAGGCAGAGCATTTGGTTTTCCACAATTTGGAACGTGATCTTGAGGGGTGGAAAAATTGGAAAATAATTGAGAAATCTTAAACTGAGTGGTTGGAGTGAGAGGTAGAAGATCATTGCGTAGAAAACATCTGCCTACTAATGGAAATTCTTCAAAGCATGAGCTTTAGTATTTTATCCAATGACAGTGACACAAAAAGTAGGCATGTGATGATGGATTTGACCATGAGACAAAGCTAGGAAACACTGTCAGCATAGAGGAAAACTGGATCTTCTTAAGGATACAGAGTTCCATAGGACATGATGCTGGATCATGCCCTTGCATAGAATCACAGAATGCCTAAGGTTGGAAGGGACCTCAAGAGGTCATCTAGTCCAACCCCCCTGCACACGCAGGGCCACCTAGAGCACGTGGCACAGGACCGCATCCAAACGGGTCTTGAAGATCTCCAGACTGCAGATAAACTCTTCCCTCATGAGCAGGGACTCCATCTGTTTGAGATGCCGGCACGAGCAGAGCCTCGCGTTGCGCCACTCGCTCCTCAGGGACAAGTAGCTCCTCAGGGACAGGCAGGTGCCGTTGTTGCCTCATAGCTTCTTGAAAGGCACCCAGAGGATCTGGGCAGTAGCAGGTATAATTCACTGCAGTCCAGGTTAGGGCTCACCAGTGCCCTTTGGATGAGACTTTCCCCTTCCCACTAGGAATACCGCAGTTGATATAGCCAAGAAGCAGGTGTGCCTTTCTTCAGAAAAGAGCTGAAACTGGAAAAGGGGCTGAGACTACATGCTGACGTGACCAAGGGAATGGTGAGCCAGCAATACAGGCAGACACGCGAGAGCTCGCGCAGTTTAGATTAGCAAAATCAATGCTGACAGACTATGATGGCTGTCTGTAAATACAAGAGATTTTGAAAACCAAGGTCCTAGTAGGTTAGCAGCATACAGTATTTTAATTGAGCAGAAAGGGCCATCTGATCTATATGGCATCAGATGAAACAAAGTAGCTCAGCAGGCGGCCTGACTGCCATGTGTCACCGCTCTCCGTGAGCTGCAGGAGATAAGTGATAGCTTATTAGGGAGCTGCTGGCCTTTCTAAGGACTGAATTCATCCTCATGCATTAACATTCAGAGGGAAAAGAGAGGACTTTTGGGCACTAGACCAAGATCTTCCAGGTAGACTGAAGGGTTTTTTTGTGATCTGGGAAATTCTCTCATTGAACGTTTAATTTGAGGTAATGTTTTAAATTTAGTATTATTAAAGACATTCAATCTTTAAAATGTCTTTGCTATTTAGTTTATTTTTGCTCTAAAATGGCATGAAGAAGACTGTTGGGATGGCCTAAGAAGAGGCAAGCAAGGAACGTGAAGCAGAAGTATGTAAGCTGCAGGTCTTCATAAACCGTCATGTCTTATTTCAAGCAAATAGGTTTCTGTTCGTTTCATGAGGCGTGTTTGGTTTTACTATTCCCAGCACTAGCTATTGATGGTTCTCCTGAAGGAAGACAGTGCCTTATGATCTGTCCTACCCAAATATCCACAGCCCATTCCTGGATTTAATGAAAAAGCTTCCAGTTGCGGCCAACCTTCAAGTGTGTCCCTGCAGAAGGATGTACAATCCTACAGAACATCCTTATCACATGGCATTAGCTGACATGATGCTGATGTTTGTGATACATGCGACTTCTTGCCTTCGTCCCCCATGCTGAGATCTTATGTTCCTTTTTTCCCCAGGGTCATGTCCTACACAGAGTCCCCACTGTGGCTTTGCTCTGCTGGGTCAAGGGAAACAAGGGATGACAATTTTACCTTTTCCTATTAATGGATAAATGTTTAGAAGGATAAGCAAGAGGTCTTTATGGATTTTGTCTTCGAGATTGATTTTACAAAGCCAGGGCAAAGTATAAAGCCACTCCAAGGCTTTCACCTTCCTGTACCTTTAAGAGAGGGGTAGCAGGATGGCATCTAATGGACTCTGTCCCTGTCCCAGATTGTGGCTGCTGAATTTGGTTTTCTTCTGAATACCAAATACATGATTCAAAGAGAGCCTGGCAAACCTTCCTATATTTCTGCAGTGGCCACACTGGAAATACTTAATGGGTGTATAAGATCAAGCCTCCATATAGACAGTTGTTTCCTGCCATTTTTGTAAGTTTCGGGAAAACTTATGAAATACCGTTTCTCTTTCTTTCTTTAAAAAAGACAGGGAGAGAAAGCCAGCATTTTCTGCCATTTCCCAAGAGGCTTTTTATCTGTTTAAACCAACTAGGGATTTTTCACATATTGACATAAGCATTCATTTGCTAATTTGCTGGACATTAAACTGCACAGCGTTCTTGAATGAGACTGGAATACTTGGGTACTTAGTGCTGCTCAGGCCCCGCATCATTCCCAGTACACATATGGTTTTCCTCCTCCATCTCCTAGATAAAAGTCACTGTTTGATCGCCTTAAGGAAAAGAATGAGTTAAATGGACCAATATTCTAGCCTTGGCTCTAAAACTGGGCCTTTTCAGAAACTCCTCAGCACCTGCAGCAGCTAGGTCATTTGCACATACATAAATAAATAAATTAACAATGAATAAATAATTTAATCCCGCCACACAATGCCACCTTGCAGATCTGATCCTTTGCTCCCAGTGAATTTGTCCATTCCTAATTCTTTTTGATAAAGTCCTCAGATACTTGCTGACTGTCAGTCTAATTTTCTTATTGTTTTCGCTTGATTAGTTCTGTATGACCTAAGGTCGCCCTTAAAATCCACATCTCTCGTGAAGACTCCGAAAGGCCTTCTTTTTTTCAAAGGGATGGAAAGTGCCTGCCATTTCTCCGGACAAAAGCCTGGAAGGTTTTCAGTTATTAGCCTCCTGAAGCAGCCCTTTGGCTCACCCAAGCGCAAAAAAAACTCATTAGGGGGCACCTTTCTTTCTGGCTTCTTTATCTGGGGCGTGTAGGGTTTACATGTTTCAAGATTTTCAGGTCTTGGATGAATTTGGACAGCCTCCCTTTTAACCCTGCTGGACCGCGGCTGTGCCCACCGCAGACACGAGGCTGCCTCTGTGCCCTGCTCCACCTGGAGATGCTTCGAGCTTTTCAAAGCTGCTTTACGCTGCACGTCGTGACGAAGGGCGCACACTTCAGCGGGCCCTGCTTTGAAGCGGGGTGTGGGTGGACAGGCAGGCAAGGCTGCCAGCTGCTGACAGGCTCCACGTTTTGCACTTTGTGATTAAAATATAAAATCAAAGTTTGTGTCTCAGTCACGCAGCCCTTATTACCATCAGAGGGATTTGCAAGACTAAGGCGTGTACAACACTGAAAGCCTGTCGTGCCTGGGCTGGATTATGCCCTGTCCCATTTATTCTTTTTCAGGCCCCAAGGTAAATACTGTTCTTATGCAGGCTGAATTGCCTTCCCAAGCACGTGGACTGCCCGTCAAGGGAACAGTGAATTATACCTAAGGCACCTCTTCAGGCACAGCTTATTAGGCAGCTTGCCTCTGCATTCGCTTGAGCTGGCACAGGTTATGAAGCATTGAACCAGTACTGCCCACCATGCAGCAAGGCTGTACCTGCCATTACCTTTTAAGAAAATGAATAGTTTGAAGTTGTGCTGGCAAGTATCACAGCAATGAATGTCTCTCATTTACCCGTGCATTGACATATTTGGTGAGGAGAGGTCTTAGAGCTAATTGTTCCCAAAAGACAACTCTGATCGCAAAGCAAGGAATAATCAAATTGATGGTGTTTTCTCTTTCAGAAAACTGCCTGGTCTCTCTGATGAGACATCTGTGTTCAGGCTGGGATTTGAGCCTAGAGAGGACAGAGCTGCACAGAATTGGAAAGAAATTAAAGGCGACCAGAAGGAGAGCAACATAGGTGGAAGACTTCTCTAGCAGGTGCAGAAATTGATGTGACTTGATCCTGCAATATGACATCTCATTCTCCTGAAGAGCACCTTGTCCTCCACTACAGTAGAGGTGCCTGTCATCCCTCCTGGGCTAGAATTTGGCAGGAACGTTGAGGTCTGCCACAGAGTCCCAACTTCAAGCATTCAAGTGACTGTTGTCATTGGTCTTGGTCTTGAAGTTTAAGGGCCACAACATCTTTGTTAGGCTCAAAGAGCTCAGCATTTTGACCAAGTCTCTTCCTGTGAAATGTGAGGGAACCAGTCACTTTAACATCATTTGTTTTTCACTGTGATGACAGAGTCAGCTGTGGAGGAAGAAATCCATGCTTAGAGAAAGCTAATAGAATCTGTCAGAGTCTTTCCTAGATATGAAGCTTAGAGTCTCTTCCCTGAAATCTAGCTGGGATTGGCAGCCAGCAAAATGAGAGCAGAAAGCATGACTGCTGCTTCTTGTTGTGCCTGTACAGCACAGTGCACATCTTCCATGCTTTGAAATAGTACTGGAGGAAGCCATGCTACAGGTTCCTGGAGCTGCTGGGTATGGCAAAGAAGAGTGAATAATCATCAGAGCTGTGATCTACGTTTCCTTAGTTAATGATCTATTCACATTTAAGTGTCTTAATGCCACTGAGCTGTGCTCATGAAAACTCTTAGGGACCTGTGTAGCCTTCAGTCGGGTACCTAAGGCTAAGTTTGTGTGCAAATATCTGCAGGGTCAATGCTGCAGACTGCATTTCTCTCTGATGGCATAACTTCTCCACGTGGGGTCCTGTGGATAGCTAGTGTAAAGTATGCTGAAGCTGGGAGAATTGCTCCGTAAGTACAAGACATTAATTACATTATGGTTGGAAGGATAAGAATGAAATTATCAAAATGCAGCAATAATTTACCTCTGGCTGTCCATACTGTACAGGGAGCAAGTCAAAGCAAGAGAGGAATTTGGAACTGCAAGCTGACAGTAAGGTTGAGCTTGACTTGTGGGCATTTCTTCAGGAGCGACCAGCTCTCTGTTTCTAAGTAAACTGGGTGTTTTATAGCAGTTCGCTTCTGCTGTTAAAATTCATTGCCCGCTTCTTTGTGTTTGGGTAATTTCACATTGTGGAAAACTTCAGTACTTCTGAGGATTTGGGAGCTTGTCATATGGGCCACATAGAAAACATGGCTTTGTGATATGTCTATCTGTAGAGACAGCTGAAGAAACAAGGAGAAAAATCGTAAGGAGAAATTAATAAAGGCAAAATCTTGTTTATAACTTTTTGTATCAATGTCCTTTTCCCAAGCTACTGAGTATTAAAAGCTTCCTGAACAAGCAATAATTACCCAGCAATAACTACCCAACAATAGATGTGGAGATGTGGAAAGGCCTTTATTTTTTAAGAAATGAATTAACCATTGATTGCAAGGAATTGGGCCTATCAGGTCTATCCTAGGGAGTGGGAGTCTCTGTGACTGTTCCTAAGCACATTTATGAGAATGCAGCACTATTCTGTGTTAGCATATGGAGCAGTAAAAATAATTAATTTTATCTCAACAGGGTAAAAGAAAACAGCCTTCAAGACAAGATAGAGATTTAGGTAGGATGGAAAGTCCTCTGCAGAGAGTAAGGGTGCAGGTGTTTGACTTCACTTGTCCACAAGACCAAAGGAGCTCTCAAGCTCCTCCTGAAACTGGGAAAGGTAGGGAAAAGGTTGTCATTGACTCGAGGGGAGACTCCATTTCATTCCTTGCGCCGGATGAGCCAGTTTGGATGAAGCTGCCATTACAAAATGCAAAACCTGGAAAGAATTACCAGAAGAACTAGCGCTGGGTATAGTTTGTGCCCAGGTTTTTAAAGTGCAAGGAAAGGAGCAGCCTGAGAGTAGCCCCATCGCCACTCGTAGCTGGAAGCATAGGCCACCTAGAGAGGAGGAGAGTAGAAGTGCTCTGAGGCTGGAGCTGTGCTTCCACCAGGAGTGGGAATGGGCCATCTCTGTGCTACTCCCTGTGCTAGGCTAACGAAGGCACCGACCGGCCCAAGCGGGCTGCTCCCACAGCCCTCGCAATGCCGCTTTCTCCTCTCTGGATCCTGGGTCCTGGATCCTGTTGCTCTCTTTCCTCCCATGAATTCCATTCATCTCCATCAGCACTGGCTTCACTCATCCTCTCTTACACTCTGTACTTCCCTTGCCTACGATAGTGTTTTATTTAGGTCTTCCCTATTTTAAAGGACTGTGGACATCTCTATGAAAAATGACTACATAATATAAACACCGTTGTCCATGCTGTCCTTCTCTAGCTTTATCTTTCTTGCCTTGTATTGTATGTGAAGCTGGCTCATGAATCCTGCAGTGTGAAGCTGTCTGCACTGAGTAGGACTGACATGTGACTTCTTCAGGTGACATTACTCCTAAAATGTGCCCCTGTGGCATGGAGGTAGGTCTTTAATGAACAAGAGGGAGACGCACTTACACAAATGGACATTACTGTCTGCATGCCCCCAAATGTATGCTATTGTGCAGATCAGATGTCTGAGTATTGACTTGTCTGTTCTGCCATTTACTGTATTCATTTTTAAATTATTAAACATTCACATTATAAAATATTTGATTGGATTATTGTTTTGGAATAAATAACTGTGCTGTCAATTAATTTATGATGTAGAAGAAATAACCTGTGTGAAGTGCAATGCGTTTACAATACTGATTTTCTGTTCCTGTATGCGGGTGTTCCAGCCTGGCGTTCCTGAGCGCCAAGTGCCTCGTGCCGGTGACGGGGGAGCACGGGCCAGGGCAGCTGCTGCGCAGGCCCCTGCGGCCAAGCTCGTGGGTACCGTGAGGGGCAGCAGCTCGGGAGCCCCACGGTGCAGCCGGCAGAGCGCAGGGCAGCGGGCGCTGCCTGCCAGAGAGTGCCCCAGGGCTGGGCTGAAATGGCGCTTGCTACAGGCAACCGGCAGAAGTCAGTTCTTGCCCCTTGCACTAGCTTGTACATCAAAATCTTAAACATTATTAAGTGCTCTGCCAGTACAGGCAGACGGCGTATTCGGAGTGATAGCCTCTCGCTGGGATACCCTTCAATGCCCACCAACTGCTTCAGTTTAGTAGCTAGACTTGCCACATCTTCTAGTCTGCATAATAAATACAAAAATTGGGCTTTTTTAGGCGGTCCTGGACAGCTAGCCTAGCAGATGAGATGAGGAAAGAAGCTTTTATCTGGCTGGGCCATGGAAGGCTGAAGGAAACTTCTTGTGGTTTGGTACGTGCTTTGTATTCCAGCATGGAGATGTGCAGCCCCTTTGAAACATCTGAGCAGCAGAGGCTACGTCGCTTCTGGCAGCAGAGAGGGTGGCATTCACCTGATTCACCTCATTTCTGCCCCCTCTGGATCCCTGAGACTAAACTAATGATCTTGCCTTCCCTCTGGGTTCAAAAGGGGACAAGGCACCTTCTCAGGCAAATCAGCTCCTTCCGCAAGTGTCTAAAACCAGCCGGGTGAATCGCCCTCTGGAGGTGTCTCTGATTTCTTGACTAGCCAGAGAGCTTAGGGTGGCAAATTCATTTTTAGACCTCTCTGTTAGACATCCAACATTTAGTTTTATGTCAGAAGCTTACAAATTTTAAAATGTTCTTCTATTGTCAGACCACTGAAAAGATTTATGGTATTGCTTTATGATACTTAAGTCATAAGTAAATAAGTAAATAGACAAACCTCTAGGTCCCTTCCCCTCCTTGTATTTCACTCTGGAGAGACCCAGGCAGAGCTCAGCACCAGACGTAAACGTAAATTTTTGACAGCTCTGAGATTTTGAACATGAAACTATTTGCACTGAAGATTTTTGTCAACCTGAGAGCTGAACTTATGTTACCATTTTTTTAAACTTTGTTTGAAAGATCATAGAGCATTTTCCGGCATATGAGTGAAAGGGTGAGAGTGGGGATGACACATGCCAGCACCCAGTCTGCGGCCCTACAAGCTCTCCAGTGTGTTGCATCCTGACCTTCCAACGTGGCAAGCCTGATGAGCTGCTCAAAGGCGAGTTGTCTCCTTGCATGTGGTTGTTATTTGTCTGAAATAACATATAGATTTTTCTCTGTTTGCAGTTACCAGGTGACTGGAGACTTTGAAGAGCCTTCGGAAGGCAGCTGTGGCAGCAGAGGCTCCCTCTCCCTGACGCAGTCCCCCTTCCTCCCAAAGCTCTGTAGCTCGCTGCAAGATGAGGATGAAGGGTTGCGGCTTTCTCTCAAAATTGGATCCCAATCTGAAACAGCAAATTGATTGCAAATCTTTTTGGAAGAAGTTCACCAAAAAAAAAATTTAAAAAGGCTGCAAAGCTGCTAGAAATTTTGTAGAATATTGTTGTGCCTAAGAGGGAACAGCATTTCTGCTGTCCCAGCAGCCCGTCCCGCTGGCTGTGCCATGGGCTTCTCCTGGCAGTGCACGCTGCTTGTCTACTTGTTTGCCACAGTGCTCTAAGTTGCTCTCTGCAGTAGAAGCTCTTTCTGAGAGCATAAAGCGAAGCTGAGTATAAGGCAGTTGCTGAACTGTATTTAACATACTGTATCACTAAGAAAATTTGAATTTTCCAAATTTTCTTCATATTTGATGTTGTATCAAACTGCTCTTGGTGGTATTCTGTTTTTTAATGAGTTTTGTTTGCTTTAACATGCCACTGCAGTGCAGTGTGTGGGTATCTATCAGAGCTTTAGCATATATATATTAAATACAGTTTTGATATGCACCTTGCTGAAGTGTTCTCTTCCTAAAGCAGCCTTCGGTCTCGAGGCCTCTGCCCAGGCTGTGGACAGATTTGCAGGTCTGCATGAGGACGGGCTTGACGAAAGCAGGAGCTGGTGCTGCAGGATCAGCGTCTTCAGCAGGTACCAATCCACAGTCAGGAAGTTTCTGTGCTGACACAACTGGTCCTGATGCCAAGCTGCAAGCATGGCCTAATGTAAGATAAAAAATATTCTTTTCTCATTAGCGGTTTGGAATCTGATTGATGAGGTATCCCCACCACGACGGTGCTGGCACAAGTGTGGGACCGTGCGGGGCAGCCTGGGCGCCGTCTCCAGTGGTGGAAGGGCCACGGTGAGTGAGGCACTGCTACCAAAGCTGCTGAATCTGCCTTTGCAAGGCGGCTTCAGACTCCACTGCAAAACCACAGGAAGCAACAGAAGTTCTGAGCTGTGCTGCATGTCCAAAGCTTGCAGACTTTCCTCCAGTTTTGCCTGCCTTGCCTGTTCAGAATGTGAGCCCTCAAGGCAGAGTTTGTGCACAGGCTACTGATGTCTCTTTGGCCTTAGAAATGACATTTTACTTCCATGGTAGTGCAAATAATTAATTCTTGTGATAGACAGATAGATAGATAATGCAATATTACCAAGATAAACATAGACTCTTCTAGAGTCTGAGTAACAAACAATTGAGAATCAATAACAGAGATGGAAGCATCAGCTCCTACTTGCCATCCATTGATCCCAAACTTGCCTTCTGCACATGGAGACTGTGAGGCATCCAGGAAAGGGAAGTGCAATGTCCACAGGATCCTCTTGTGCGTGGGGCAGCACCTGGAGGCTCCGCTGCTGCCAGGGCCGCCTGAGCTTCCCAAGAAGTCCCAGTGCATTTGGGCCAGAGCTGGGGCTGCTTGCTCAGAGTCCCGCCAAGACACCGGCGGGAAGGGAGCGAGCGTGTGCGGGCGTTCCCGGGAAGACTTTTATCCGAAAACCATTGTAAAGCCAAAGAGGGGCTTATCCTCCACAGCTAAACGCAAATAAAAGAAAAAAAGTCCAGAATAGCAACATTTGAGATACAAAGACTGTCATGGACCAGTGCAAGTTTGCAAAATTATATGTAAATGACCACCATTTTGACCATGGTGGCCCTCTGCTAATCCCAGAGAGAAAATCTACTTAGCACAGGAAAGTTTTTGTCTAATTTGGTTAACCAAAATGCCGAATATATTAATAATTTATATTTCCAGGGAAACACCCTATCGGTAACGCTTCAGTGCCGAGGGGGATTCACGGGACTTCAGGCTCCCCAGCGAAAGGCAGTGTCGGATCTGCCCTCGCCGCGGGCGCGCGGGTGCCGTGGGTGCCAGACACGCGTTTGCACGCGCGGCACCAGCCCCGCTCCCGCCGGGACGCGCGGACGGGCCCGGCTCCCGCGGCGCCGGGAGGAGCTCGGGTCCCCTCGTGGCGGGGAAGGCCTTGGGGACACCTGGGGAGGCCGTCGGTTCCGGTGCGGCCGCGGCGCCGTGGAGGAAGTACAGCACCGCGCTGGTGCCAGCTCCCCACGGGCCGCGCTGCGCAGTGTCGCTTGGCCTCGCGTCCCGCACGCCCCCGCCTCCCCCAAACCCTGGTCCCCGCGGCGAGCGAGGGAGCTGGGCGCCTCCTCAGCACCGCCGCGCAGACGGGACGGGACGGGACGGGACGGGACGGGACGGGACAGGACGGGTCGGGACGGGCGCTCGGCAGCTCCGCGGCAGCACCGGTCCTGTCGCGCACGGCACCGGCACCGCGACGCGCACGACGCGCAGTGCGGCAGCAGTTGCGCGGCAGCGCCAGGGCGCGCAGCCGCCGCCCGCTATCCCGCGCCACTTCCCTGAGTTTT
>JAWLRI010000003.1:365957-413283 GCA_034781795.1 Crypturellus tataupa | reverse complement strand
GATGGGCGCCGCGCGCCGCCGCCGTGCGCTCCCGCGGCCACCGCGCCGGTCCCTCTCCGCGCCCTTCCTCGGCGCCGCCTCTCGTCGCCCGGCGTCCCGGGCCGGTTCGAGGTGAGCGGCGCTGCCCTCGGCGGGGCCCTGTGCGGCCTGGCACCGCCTGAAGGCAGCGGCACCGCGCGCCCATGGCCACCGGCGTGTGCGCTGCGGCAGCCACACCGCCATCCTCCGCCGAAGGGGCATCTCCTTCCCTCCAGACACCTGAGGGGCCCGTATTTCGGTCTTTTTATGGAAGCAGATTGTCTCTAAGTTACTTAGTTTTTTAAAAAGTTGCTATATAACTAAGGCTACAGTTGGCCAGCTGCCTAGTGGTCTAGTCTGGTTTTGAGTATCTAACCAAAGCAGCTGAGACTGCAGATACTGCAAGAGGAGGTCTGACCGCAGGACCTGGGCCATAACATGAGAGCGGCTGCACTCTTGATTCTGCTTGGGCACCCTCAGGGCTAGCAGGGACCAGAAAAATGTAGAATATGCTACAAGTCCTACCCGGAGGGTGGTTTCCTACTCTCTCCTACGTACAGGAGGTCCCTCTGGCCATATCAGCTCCCAGTGAGAGTTTGCTTACTCTTGCCTGTGAGGTGAGACTCTCCTGGGATAGCAACATTGGAGTAGCCATTTCCAGTCCTTTCAGAGCTGGCTGCCATGCTCTCCGCCTCTAGATCTGGGTTCATCTGTCATCATCCCGTTCCCCAAGCTGCACAGATACCTCTTACCTTGATGCTGCTGTTGCTCTGAGCTGTAGCCTGCCATCATCATCTCTCACGCTGCAGTCCAGCGCAGGGGCAAAACTCCTCCATTTTCCTCACCCGCTTCAGCCAGGAGTAAGTGATGAACCTAGCAGGACTCATCTGTCTCCTCCCCGAGTTGGTCTTTCACAGAAACAGCCTCTCCTGTAGCCATGGCTCGCTGCTCCTCTTGAGTTGATTGTAGGTGCTATCCTCAAAAGCCAGGAGCCTCCAGGAAGTGCCTCAAGTTTCTCGAGGTGATGGTCTTCACTGCCAGCCTGGCCTGTGGGATGCTGTAGTGCACGAGCACTCTGCCATGTTGATCCTGGGGTTATGTAGGCAACAGGTATCTCATGGTGCTTCTACTCAGTCCAGCCTTTGTCTTCCAGCTCTCAAAGCTTCTGCGTGCTGCGGGGTGCCTTTTGCATGCCACCCTCCAAAGAGGTGCATTTTATCCTAAGTATTTTTGGTACTGTAATATCAGTGTTGCACATTTTTATTCTTTGGCATTTAAACACCTTGCAAGTCTAAAATTGGCTATTCTGAGGGTCAGATAGACTGTTTTAATCAAAATCCCCTTTCAGTAATTTTACCCTCTATTCATAAATATCCCCTCCAAAATTTTATGCCTTTCCAGATGTACTGATTTAGCACATGCTGCAATTTGCAGTCTGTACATCAGCTTCAGCACCATAACTGGGATAGCTGAAATGGGAGATTAAGAAAGGGACACTTGAAAAAGGTACTGTTTTATTTCAGGACTTGTGAAAGACCCACTGGATGCATATGTTGCCTCAGGAGGTGTACGGATCCCCCCTGTGAAGCAGGACAGCGTTGAACACAGAGGTAAATACTACCTGTGGTTTCTTATACGCTAAGCTCTAACTGTGATCTCCATATTAATCACCTTTCCGAAGATGCCCTGTTTGGTCTCTGTGTTAAAACACTGTAGGAGCTGACAGGATATCCTGTAAAATAGAAGTTAGAAATGAGAACTGCTGAATGGCATCTGCAGAAAAAAAAACGCCCCCCAAATGCAATGATATTTTTGGGTTATTGCTTTTTGGGGGTCATTCTTTCATATGTTTCTGTGATTTTTAATGTCTCCTTCTATTGGCTTTTATTTGAGTGAGACATAATATAGCTAGGCTTATAATACAGCTAGTGTATACAGAATTACATAGGAAAAATACTCCATTAATTAAAAAACAGGTATAGTTATAGGAATTATAGGCAATGTTAGAAGTTGATTCATTTTGGCACAAAACTTGACCCAGATTTTACCTGTGAGATGCTTCTATATGCATGATATAACTTGAGACTGTACGTACTGTGTGTTTGTACCATATGTCTTCCCAACAGTAGCACAGAGATACTCTAAACTGTCCTGTTGAAAATGGACGAGAAGCTCTTTTAATGACTGAATGTCATTATTTTCAGAATTAGTGGCTGGTCAGATTTGAGCCCAGATTTCACAGAATTCTTATATCTGGACATTCACCAGGCAAGGGAGCAGACCAGGCCTAGCACTGACTAAGGTCTCACTTTTAGCAAGGCAATGCTTTTTACTTGAAAAAAAAAAAAGAAACAAAAGATAAATCCCTTCTTGTGAGAACTGACAAGTTTCTAATATTGATAAGGTATTACAGTGAGATTAGAATTTAAAGTGTGAAATAAATTCCATTAAAGTGGAAATCAATGGAATCTCTCTGACACCAGCCACAAGCCGGTTGCATTAGAACACTATAGCCCTCAAGTAGCCTGGCAGGTAGGTCCCTTGCAATAAAATTCCTGTTAGAATTAGCCTGACAGACAAGGATCAGGTCAGCTTAGCATGACTTGAAGATCTTGTTAGTGTCATCAGTGTTTTGGCTGTAAACAAATTTGTTGCTGTTGGTGTCGCCAGGGAGCCAAATCAGCTCATCCCTGTCATGCTACTCTGCCTGTGTGCACAGGAAATAGGCTGTTATGTTAGCTGTGGGTTGCACTAGTTAAATACATGGATGTTATTCCACATTTATACCCTCAGTGCCTTCAGTATAGTGCCTTCAATAACATACGTGACGTTTCTTGTAGATGCTGCACTCTTTGCCCTCTTGCCTCTTTTTATTACCTGTTTTTAATTCTCATGTGCATTTAAAAATTAAAAAGCACTGCATTATTATGCAAAACAGTTCCTGGAATATATGTAGCACTGGAGTACAACTCTCACAATTGAGCTTTCCATTTTCTGTTAAAAATAATTAATTTTGAAATCCCAGTGTAATAACTCATTAATGAAGAAGTGATATTTGTGTCAAACAAAATCTATCTAGGCAAGTATTACATTTATCAGAGGTCCTTGGGTGCTTAGTTCATACTTTACTATCGTTTTAACATTGATTTCAGTGGGATTTAGGTAAGTAGTCTCATGTCTCTGGTGATATGTAACTTAGATTTCTTGTGACTGGGATGGTATAGCTAGCTTACTAGCTGAGCAGCTCCCTGCTCTGAATGCAGACTGAAGGAGACCAGAAGGACTCTTTCTGCAAACACAGGTGTAATGATAACAGAAAGTCCACCCTCTCTATCCTCCCCACATCTTAGGCTTCAAAGGAAAGACTTTCACTTAATAGCTGCTTGTATGCCTGTTTAGTCGAGATGTAATTCACTCCCTGTTTGGTTTGGCATAAAGGAAGTGTTTTCTTTCTTTTTTTTTTTTTTTTAGCTATAGAACAGATTCAGCTCTGTTACGCTATTCTATTCTCAAGTGGATGTAATTCATTTAGATTTGGTCCTTCTATACCTGTACAGAATGAGAGGGAAATACAGCCTTTTTGTTTACTGTACTTAACCATGTGTTGTATTATAACTTGACCCATTAAGAGTCATTAACATCTCCTTATACTTACGATGGCTTTGTAAACAATACTAATGCAATAGAATTGAGAGCCTAATTCCCTCTAGAGTCTTTTACTCCTATCCATGACTTTCTAACTGAAGTGTAAAGGGAACTCCCTAATCTGTGAGAGATGAGCAGATTCTGCAAATTCTACTAAGTGAGTTATGCCATAATTTAAGCATGCTATCATTATAGACCTCAGTACTGTGTTTGAAGTGTAGGTTAGAACTCAATTGATTTTTTTTGCAGCAAAGTAATAGTCTTTGGATTCATCTGTCTCTGTTCCGGCTTCTCAGAGGCTGAGTGGACCAACTGTTCTCTGTTATGTTGACTCCCAAAGGATTATTTCTGAAATGTACCTTTGTTGCTTACTCTTTAGAGAATTTAATGTTGAGATCTCATAATGGACTTGCTACACTCATCTTTTTAAGTCTAAATATTGGATTTAAAACAGCCACAGCACAAAGAAACAATAGTAATAAAGGCTAAATGATGGGGATCATCTCCTCTACTTCCTTTCCTCTGTAGAATCAGTGCTACAGCTGATCTTGCACATTGCACTGATGATTGACTTTTGTAGGATTTATCCAGTGCCAGCTTATGGCATATGGGATCTCTGTAAGAACTCAGAGTCTTTTTTAGTGAAGGCATCTAAAATTAATATTGCTAAATATTAACTTATGTTGGTAAGTCGAAGAGAGAGAGAGACCGATGCTTCTGGATTCCTGCAGCGAGCCCCATCCAGTTGCTTTTGCGCAGTATTACTGCTGGGTTCATGGTTCTCGTTGCCCAAAGCAGGATCATCACATTACTCTGAATGTCAGCATCAAATCCTGTAGCAGCTTTGAATAATCCAATGCTTTGTACATCTTGCTGTTATTCAAAGGAAGGAGAGGTGGATACAACCAGAAAGGGCAGCCTGGATTCTGCTCTGCAGGGAGACCCATCTGAGAGATGATGTTTGCTGCGGGGAAAATGTAAGTCCCAAAAGTTGAGGGCCTCCCATTGCTATCTGAATTTTTATTCTCTGAAGGTTCTGCCGTTCTTGTCTGAGCAGTGAAAAAAACTCCCTGCATCCAGGAAGTTTGTTTATTCTTCCTTCAAGCCCCCCCTTTTTTTTTTTTTGTATTTGAACATTGCCAAGAACCTTCAGCTGTTTGTGAGTTTGCGGCCCAAATATAATCTCAGAGGTTATGATATATGGGAAGAACAGGCAGATTTCTCAGAATGAACTGTGAAATTAGATTGTATGTCCCAGCCTAAAAACAATCATTTCTTGCACCTTTAGCTATAGCAAGGCAAGACCCCTTCTGCCACACAAGAGAAATAAGGCTGTAGCCTTCTGCTGCACAGGAAATATAAAAGCCCCCTTTGGAAGCTGTGGAAATGTTCTGGATGAGCAATATTCTCTGCTCGCCCTCTTCTTATGTTCTTCTCTAGCCCAATTCTATCTAACATCGGAGGTAAGATAATGGGGCAAGGCTGTCCTCTGCCGCAACCCCATAGAACCATTTTTCTGGCAGAGTCTGGGCAGGTTTAACATAGGTCTCTGTTCCCTCACATTCACACCTATCCTCCTTGAAGTTGGCCAGGACATTCATTTTCTTCCCTTTCCATCCTCATCTGGAACGCCCTCAAATGATAGAAGAAATAATACATGAAAAAAGAGTATTGGCATAAGAGACTCATGAAGAACTGCAAAACACTGACTTTCTCTGGAGTATAAGAATATTTTTAAGAAGTGATCCTGGTGACTGGGGTAGGTGCAGACTAGTTAGGCATCAAGGTGGAGGCAAAGCATATCCTGCAGAGGCATTAGAAGTTGCAAGACCTCGGTGTGAGAGAGAGGAATGGGTGTGAGGAATAGGAGGTTATGACAGGATGTGGACTCCTGCCCGGAGCTCCAGGCACTGCTGCTTTTGATAATGCAAAGTCATTTTTTTTCCAGTGCTGCAGAAGAAGAGGTGATGGCACAGAATGGATTGTGCCCGGAGACTGGCTGTGTTGTGGAGCATCTGACATTACTTACTGCCTTTTCTAATTTTAGGATGAGGTAGTAAAAATCAAACATCAAACGATCAATCTGTCAGTTCAGGAAAAGAGAGCTGTGAAGAGTAAGAGGATTTATCAATGCCAAACATTGGATTTATGTGTTCAGATAGCATCTTTCCACAGGCCCACAGACATCAATGAAAGGCACAAGTAGCTATTTTATACACTAAGAGCCAAATTTTCACCTCTATGGAAGTGCAAAACTTATTTTTCTACCTGATTATGCACTTCTACCAGCGGTTGTTATTTGAGAGAGTATTATTTTCCTGGGAGTGATTGTTTCTGGACTGCCTTGCCAAAGCATAATTTCTGGCTGCAGTGGTGTTTGTCTGGCTGTCTGTCAGCTTCAGCTGTCAGAAGGGTTTTCGTTTTGTAGATCACTCCTCCACCTCATGCACCAGCCCTATGTGATGGGGGTACACGAGGGTAAGTGTGCACCTCCTGTGGCCCTGGTGCACGAGTGCATTGGAAGAGGTGTGCTGAACCGAGGAGGCTGTAGTACGTGCCTCAGTGTGCTTGAATCTGTGTCTAATCTGGGGCTACTCAATGGCAATTTTGTTAGGGAAATTGGTGCAAAACTCCTTTAGACCGTTCTGGTATAGCTGGACTGAAACATACATCTGACATGTAGGTCTGATATGTAAAGCACTAACTTGTGCACTGCTGCGTAGAGGTATATGAGGTTTGACAGAAGATGCTGTCAGTCAAGACTGGCACCACTGCATCCCATGATACCTGTGTACGAGACTGACAGGGTACAAGGGAGGGGACAGTCAGGCTCCCAGCTTGTTCCTAGCATTTGGAACATCCTGGCTGTTCCCCTGCCTCTTCTGCGGTGCTAAAGTCAGGCATAGCCCTTTCACCTGTATCAGGTGAAAAAACAGCATTACCTCTATTGCTTTTCACCAGGAGCTTTAAAAAATAGAGTAGAGCAGTATTTACAGTCGTAGTAAGGAGAGAGAACTTTTCCTCTTATGCAGCACATTCCAGTATTTGCAGCTGGGGTTCAGCCTTTTCCTTCTCTTTTGGGACCTCCTAGTTCTATTTGTAAAAGGTGCATTTAAAAAATAAGAAGTCTGCTGTTTTCAAAATACTTTTCGCACTTAGCAAGCATTTCATAGTTGTCTCTTGGATCACTCTATGGGTAGTATATTCCTGAGAATGGCGAAATTAGGTGTTGGCTGCTGCCCTCTAGTGATACAATGTGTTCCATGATTCTCTCTCTCTCTTTTTTCCTTATCAAGTTCCTACAAATTTCCTTTGTTATGATCAGGATGATTAAATGGGGTATTACGAAACTGTGCCCAGTTCAAGGGCTCTCATGAATTACACCAAGTGACAATATGCAATGTCCTCAGTGTGGCCACCAGCTGACACATTTGTAAAAATACAGTCCATGCATACTGCCTTGCTGTGTATTTATATTACCACATAAGGTACAAGGTACCTTTAACACACCTTCTTGATTGGTTTGTCCTTATATAAAAGGATTAGTACATTTTAAGCACCTCATTTTGATAACTCCTTTCAAAATAGTAGTAGTAGTAGTGCTAATAGTAGAAGTACCAGCAGTAGTAGTAATGATAATGATAATAGTAATAATAATAAACTATTGGGGAAAACATAGCATAGAAATGGGAATTAGGAAAATATTTGGCTCAAATAATGATTTAGTTGAGAATTTGTCAGTAGAACTGTAAATTTATTCATATTTTCTTCCCAACCATAAAATGAATAATTCATAATTAAAATGTAGGGTATAGGCTTTTTTCACACAAGTCAATATACCTGCATTCCCTGACTGAATTCCCATCCATTTAGTGCAATGCAAATGCTGTTTGAGCAGTTTTGCTGTTGGCATTAGGGGGCAGTCTTGAGGGTTTATTTTATTTTTGCTTACCAGTCTAGCTGGACCTAATTTGAAACAAAGATATGGATGTTTTTGTTATATTGCTCTGGCTAAATTCAGCACAGTGTCAACCGAGAGATTTGAGCTTGCTCCCCGCAAGCTCTTTAACACCTAGCTGTGTTGCTTCTCAGCACGCCTCAGTAGGGACAGCTACAGTTTAGCAGATACAGTGGCTGCAGCAACTAAATCCACAGAGCAACAAGTATATTGAGCTAATTGCAGTATAGTAAACACACAAGGAAAGATAGTTATTTTTACTTTTGTCCTGGGAATTAATTGAATGTTTAAGTGCTTTGACTAGTTTGTGGCTACCCGACTTAGCACAATGAATGTATTTAAATTCTCCCCAAAGTTGCACAAACAAATGGAGTTTTTGATGCAGAGGCATAAACCCACCACATGCATAAACAGGCTAACCCCTTTACTCTGTCACACCTTCTGTTCAAGTCTTCCAGGTCGGTAAACACTGCTTATCATCATCTTTAGGTACAACAACTTTTGATTTCATCACTTCTCTTTCAGAAAATAGAGTATGTAGGGCAAAGGTTACTAAAGTTCTTGGCATCGCCATAGGATGTAGGAGGCGAGCGGCAGCAGCCACCAAGTCTGCGTTGTGTAATTTACTGACGTTTTGGGGGATATGTTTAGGTAATAAAATGTTTGCTTTATCTTCTGAGCTGGCTGCTTCCTATAGAGTAAAAATTGCCTGTTTCAAAATAGTGCATTTTGGTGGATTTTATAGGATCATACCTCATAAATATGTGAGGATAATTTGCAAAGCTCAGATTTACGTGAATTATAAGGAAACTTTCTGGAATAAATAGCTTTTTTTTTTTCTTTTTGTGGACATGAGATTGTCAGAAGATAGTGATTCATCAGTAACTGAGAAAAGAAGAAGAATGAAAGAATATGGATATGAGAACAGTTAGCTAGGGGGAAAGCTTGTTTTGATTACTGTTTCAGAAACTGAATCATTTATGCCTAACCCATGTTGACAGCTACCTCAGATTTTAGGAGGGTTCCAAATTCTACATCACATGTCTTGAAACGATCTTGAACGGCCCTAAAAATAGTCAGGCACTGGAGATGACAGTTTCTTTCGTAATTTCCTTAAGTTGTCAGCAAAATTATTGGCCATGAGAAGCAGTGCTCTTACCCTCATCTCCATGGAAGATGATGTTTGTCTACTTCTATACGGTACCCTAGCAAACTGTAGTCTCTCTATTTCTATGATATTTAGTGTGTCCTAGTAATCTTTGAACAAAACATCATTTTAGCTGACAACTGGAGAAGCAGGAAAGTCTTATTTCCATTAAACGCGAAGTCTGGCTGCTCAAAAAGGTGAATGGCAATCTCATGAAGTAATGTGTTCGCAGAGCAGAGTTTTCCAGGTGATGGGGTAAGGAAGTATCTTTCGGTTTGTTGAGTATCCCTTTAACTGGCTAGCCCTGAAGCAGGCTGTTATTTTCTCTCTCAGCCTCTCTTCAGGTGTCTTTTGAAAACCTCCTTCCTCTGTTGCCAGGGAAGGGGATCTTTGCTTTTCCCCTTCTTACCAGAATCATCCATATTCCAGCAAAAGCTAGAAACCTGGAAAAACCTGTTTTCCACTGAAATTAGCCCACGGGAATGCCATTGGAATGTCCTTGGTTTCTTTAGGAGTGCAACATCTAAAATTTAAAACCCCAGTTACCTTGGACGAATAACTGCTCCATATCTGCCAGTCAGTCTTCAGTATGACTAACAGCTCTGAGAGCAGCTAGAAAGTTCCTAGAACTGCCCCAATGGCTGGTTGATTTCAGCTTTCTACCACCTTATGACCTGTCCCTTCCTTTGGAGATGGTGGTCTGCAGAGCTCCGTAGTGTGTCCGGCTGTCTTCACAGCCTCTGTCCTCTTCCCTGCTCCTAGTTGCCAATGTGAGCAGCCTGCAAAGGAGAGTACGTTTTAATAATTAACAAATCCTAAAAACTGTATTTAGTCTTTGCACACGATTCTTTCTGGCTTACCCCTTCTGCCTAATTCAAGAATTGGCAATCCTCTGTGAAGAAATTGGGTAAGAAAGGAATCGTGTCCCAGCAGATCTGATTTCCCAGGCTGGATGGCTGTTACACAACCTATCACTCCACTGGGGAGGCCAATGGGAGCAGAGTGCAAGTCGCCCTATGCACAGCAGAGTGGGTGCCCTCCTGCAAGTTAGCTCTTTTGCTTAGCCAGGTGAGTAGCAAGAAGTAGGATGGGAGATAAAATTAAAGCTAAGACACCAGCTAGGGCTTAAGCTTCTTTTCAGTGGAAGTTTTTCTCTCTCACTAGCTGTACACAAGGCTGTGTGCAAGCTATCTGTAAACTTGCCAGCTTGCTTTGAGGCTATCTTGCTTGCTAGCTTCTGTTAAGCACTGACTTCCAATCTGAGAAAATTTCCAAAAGATTTCACACTAGCAGGATGGAAAAACGGCATTTTAAGAGCATGGCAACAAGATGACCAAAGAAATTTCAAAACGTTTCTTTGTCTGATGTACTAAATCATGTTGTGTACCATTCACTGGCACACAATATAGAGATAAAAGGTTGAAAGGTAAATGGAAAGGGAGCTCATTGAACTTCCCAGGAAGACTGTTTTTCCAGGATCTCTGTGCCCTTTTCCTTTCCTTTTCTTTTTGCTTTTTTATTGTGCTTTACAATCCTTCCTTCCACTCCTTCATCCTTTTACACTTTTCTGGGATTTGCACAAGTACTTCTGCTTATTGCCATTTCCTCTTGCCAGTTCTGAGGGAGTTGGAAGTTGATGAGATTTATTCACAGATTTTCCTATTTCTGATGGATGTGTGATGTAAAACCTGCAGCAAAAGTTTTGCAGAAGTTTTTCACTGCCAATGGTTGGAAAGGTGCAATGCATGAAAACATGACCATTAGGCATACAGGCTGTCAAGGACAATATAGTAGAAATGGGGTTACTGATTCAGCATGCACCTTTTCAAGTTGTTTTTGCTTGAGAATATATTAGCCTGAAGCTGGCTGAGAAGGACTTGTTTTAAAAAATGGATGGGAAAGCATATCATGATGCTGTTTACATGCCATGGTGTGCAAGAGAAAATGCATATGGAGGGGCATGGACAAGCACAGGCAATGCCAGGAGAGATCCGTTTCAGTGTATTTCCTGGGAAAAACAAGCATTGCTTGTGAGTTCAGCTTAGGTTTTAATACCCATGCAGTATAAAGTGAACTACAAAACAAACAGAATTTGTCATAAATTCTGAAGAAGGAATATGAATTAATATTGTCATGTTTTTCCTTTTATCAGGTACCTCTGTAACATACATCAGATGCTTTCTCTCATAATACTTACCTGGCTGAAAGCTAAGGCATTAATGAATCTCCAAGTGATAAAGATTTTTTTTTCCATTCCACTATTGTCAGCTGTAATCAAACTATCTTTATTTAAAATACATGACATTGCTCTCTAGGATAGGAAGGAGACTATTGGGAGATAGGATGATGAACCAATAGATTGATGACTACTAAAGGGCTGAAACATGTTTAGCTACATGAAGTATTTATTAATTATGTATTAGCATCAAGGAAACAGCCTTTTGCCGTCCTTTTGACTATTGTGTCAGGAGAGAGGGACAGGAAGAAACGAGTCCAGGAATACAGAGAGGCTGGATGGACACAATCATGCCTGATAACAGCTGGAGTAAGATTGTTTAATTTTAAATTATAGCTGTTCTATTTTCTTCAAGCAAAGCTTTCCTGTGTTATAAGTTCTCTAACCTGGCTCCTTACCTAACCTTGATCTATGGATGTTTACTTTTTTATATGTTATGCAAAAATCCCAGCTTTTCGTTCAACATCGGATGTTTTGGCCAGATACCTTGCCATTGATCAAGATATTCTGCTACTCATGTCCACACTGGAGTATTTTAGGTGCTTTAATCGCAGTTGAGGGAAGTCCTTAACTATGCTCAGTCAATCAACTGTCTAAAAGTTAAAAGTTATACTGGAGACCTTTCACAGAGCATTGCTAGAAGTACTGAGTGCTTCCATACACATTATCCCTGGGAGTGACCCTCAGGTTGTCCTTCCATGAAGGGTTTCTGGTTCTTTATTTATGGTCTTGGCATGAGTAGGTGTTCTGGGCACCTGCCTCCCTTTTGGTGTTTCTCAAACCATTCTTGGTTTGTTACAAATGACTGACTAGAAATCCTAGTTATGACATTAGCTTTTATAGTATAGGATTATATATATATATATATATATATATATATATTTACTTTAGACTTTGTCATTATGGGGAATTTTTCTGGGTGCCTGTCTCCTGTGTATGGAAGAGTGCATGGGTTTGGGCAGCAGATGCTGCAGGCTGTGATGCAAGGGTTGTTGTGTGGTGCAGGACAAGGAGTGGAAGAGTGGAAACGAGCTGTAGCTACTGTCACCCTTGGTCTGGGGTGTTCTGTTTCAGAATGAAAGGGATTTTGTTCCATAATCACTCTTTTCTTTTAATTTCCAAGTAGTTTATGTGAATTTATTGGAGTCATCACATCAGAGAACATTAAATCATACTTTTGACAGCACTGAAAGTCTCTGTTTACATTTTGGCAGTTTCAGTCTATTTAGTGTTTTTCTTTAACCTTGCATATTCATATTCTTGATTTTCTAGACATGGAGTTAAAATCCAATATCAATACAAACTTTCCCTGTTAGTGATACTGATTGGGGTTTTTTTTTTTTTTCTTTTGCATCAAGTAAACATTTTTGCCCAAGAAAAGTGCAATTTTATTTTTAAGGCAACTGATTACTGAAAAAAAAGGCTGCTGTTTTTAGATATATATATGGAATCAACAGGCTAAATTCACCTCTGTTGTAGTTCTGTTGAACTTACTGACTCTAGGGATAAATTAGAATGATTTTTTTTCAAAACAGTCATCAGTCAGGACTAGTCTGTAGCCACAATGTTACAGAAGTTGTAATTTAGGTCTTAGAGATCTGTTTTGTGACAGAGAAAGAGATTTCTCTGATGTCTGCAGCTCCTGGATGCCAAAACGGCTGGTTGAGCTGCCGCACTACTCGTGCTGGTGTTCTGTGTGAACAGTTGCCAGAGAAATACCAGGAGAAAGGAGAGAGTCCACGAGCGCGCCAGAGGTCTAGGAAGATGTGCCCCGCGGCAAGGCAGGGAGCATGCGGGCAGTTCCAAGGGGGGTGTCCGCTGCACAGCGCCTTGTGGAGTTACCTTTTGCTTTCTGAAAAGCCACTGGTGTCCAGAAAAGGAAAAGCAACAACTTTTATTCATGGCTTTTATACCCTGTTCAGAAAACAGAAATTCTTCATTGGAGGTTGTCTTATTTACTACACCACAGCTTTTTCTTTTTTTTTTTTTTTTTCCTTTTACTGACATTGTGTTGTTAAGCAGTAGTTGGAGTGGGAGATAAAGAGCAGCCTCGGGAAAAGCAAGTAAAAGGAGAAGGAGGAAGATAATAGAGGAAAACTTTAGGAAAAAAAAAAAAACAGCCTGATTTTCTTCATTAAATCTAATATACTAAGACATAGTCTTTCCAAGAAAGCTTCATTAACAGAGTCATTTTTAACCATACCAACAGAAAACTCAGGAGAGTACTGTAGGGAATTGTCCAACCCTGGAAAAGGGAGACGTTGCTTAATAAGCAATTTTCCTTTTGTGACCTCTGTTATTTCACTGATCACTGTGCATTAATAGCAGTGGCTGTGATAAGAGAAGTTATAATTTTTTCAGGTCAGACAGTCTGCCTTCTTTTTATGGGAGCTTAATCCTCCAGTACTATTTCAAGAGCTCTTGCGCCTTTATTTAGCGTTGTAAATTTTAGTCTCTAGATACACATAAATGTATTTTGTAATAGACTTGCTGAAGGAAAATTGGTAGTAGTAAATATCCATGAGGAATATTGCTATTAAATTTAGGATTTGTAGACATTCAAAGTCAGTTAAGCTCAGGTACTTATTTAAATGTCTTCTGAATAAAACTACATTTAAACTAAGGGCTTTTTGTTTTGTTTTGTTTTGTTTTCAGTGGAATTTGTACTCTTAAATCTGTGTGAAAGGTTTCTTTGTAGGTGCTTAGTTGAATAAGAGAGTAGCCAAACAGTAAAATAATCTGGAAAAGCATGTGCAGGAAAGATGATACAATCTGATCTTTAAACATTTGATGAAGATTGGTCAACAATCAGGAGTATCTCCTGCAGAATGAGGAAAGCTCTTCAAACAGATGCAGACCTGTTGCACCAGTATTACATCTAGAATAAAAAATGAATTTGAATTTTTCCACCATTTGACCTATTTTTCACAGTCGTCTTGGTAGCAAATCATATTCTCTTAATCTGGCTATTTTAGTGCTTATGCATTCAAAAAGAAGACGAGGCTCAAATAGCTTTGGGCCTCACCCCACATGTGTCCTGCTGGAGCTCATCACAGGGCTCCCTGTGCAATACGTGACAAAGGGTAAGTCCCTCAAAACACAAGCCAAGATATTTTTAGACTACAACCCAGTGGTTACTGTCATAACAGTACTGGTAATGACAGTATGACAGTGGTTACTGTCATAATACTGGAGAGACATATGAGCACATATGAGACTGGTTACAGTACTTCTGACACCGGTGCACTGAGGCTTGATAACCTTTGAATAGTTTTTCCTGTGTGTTCTTTCTTAGGCACTTTGCTTCTACAGCTCTATCCAGGCTGCTTTTCAGCAACTGAGGAATTTCACTGAGTTTTTTTCAAATTCTGCATGATTGCCATTCATCTCTTCAATGCTACGAATCAGCCTCCTGGGATCTTCAGAATTCTCTTAATTCGGAGAGTTCTTTAAGTCCATAGCAATGCCTGAGAAATTGCAGACCATCCTAGCATCCTATCCTGGGAGACTTAACTGTGTTTCACAGGGTTTGGT
Organism: Crypturellus tataupa; assembly: GCA_034781795.1. Lineage (NCBI taxonomy): Eukaryota > Metazoa > Chordata > Aves > Tinamiformes > Tinamidae > Crypturellus > Crypturellus tataupa. Next base: position 398,745 of record JAWLRI010000003.1, on the reverse strand, counting down.
CAAGAACAGTTCATCTGACAACTATAGTTCAGAGTTCATGAGCGACCAAATAGAGTGTATTTAACTTGGATTGACATGTAAACTCAGGTCTGGACTTTGCTCTTCACTGATTTTTCATTCTGCGTGTTATATAAGTGTATAGTCTAAATCACAAATCGTCTGTTTGGAGATGAAAAAAGTAGACTTTTTCGAAGAATTGGAGGGAGGTGGAGGCTGCTTTGGCAGTGTTATTAAATGCTCTGGCATGTTAACAGAACCTGCTAACAAATGAAATATAGAAAAGTATTTGGCATTGGGCATCTTTCCAGAATACTCTCTGCTTGCATGTGGACTTTGTCTTTGATCTCCTTCATGTCTCATGTCTCTTTTCTTGAACTACTTTGGATATTTGACTGTGCTTGCACTATCAAAGCACCATCACTCTCTGCAAGGCTACTGTCAGTGTAATGGGGAGCCCTTCTTTGGGAGGAAGATTTTCATTGCTTTGTCCCGAGTTAATTCTGGATATTCCAGTAGCATCTTGCTACATTTCTTTTGTCCCAGATCCAAATTACAGTGTGGTTGCTTTTTTAAATATTTGCTGAGCTTCCCCGCACTATCTCTTTTCTGCCACCAGTCACAGATTCTTTTATAGTTTCCCCTTCCTTTTTCTACTCAAAAGCATATTGCTTATGGGCCTCAATTTTATGAGTCATATGACTCTTCTTTTTTCCAGAGTAAAGTTTTGTGATTGGCTTCACCTGGTTCAATTAACTTCCATTTTATGTGTAAAATCACTTCATGGGTACCCTGTGCATGTTTTACCTATTGTGAAAATGAGAGTCATCTTTTGTAACCACCTACCTTGCTTCTTCATTAGCCTCAGTTATCCTCTCCCAAATAATCTCTCTTTACCTTTGCCAAGGAGAACAGAGCAATCCTATTTGTCCCCACAGGGCACATCGGCGTTTGTGAATGGTTAACTCTGATCTCAGATAGCTCTTTGCCTTCTTGCAGGAAACCCAAGCCAATGGCATTATTTTAACCTTTTACCTACATAGCTTTCCCAATAACAACTACCCCTCAGTTCAGCTGTGTGTCCCTTCTGCTCCAATTCGAAAGCCTGGCCTGTACAGCTAGGAAATTCCAGTACTTGTTCCTTGCAGAAGGCAATCCTCCCCAGCACATTATTTTGCAGACTTAGCTACTTAAGACATCACAGCTCCAAACATATATTGCTCCAGGATGCAGTGTCACAATGAGATTGGCAAAGAAAGATTGGAAAAGAGCATGGGCATGAATTGCCCCAATAATCTGATGAAATACTGTGGAAAAATCAGTGTTGCAAGTCAGGCAGAGGTGAGTCTCAGCCACTGCACTGGGAGTTTGAAGGGGACAAGACAAGGTGCACTGAAATGTAATCTGGTGGAGCCTCAGAAGGTGTAAAGGTCATAAAAGTCTGCTTGAGGTGTGAGGCCTTATCTTGCCCCTATTGTCTATGTTGCTACTGATCCAGAAAAAAGTGCCCAGCTCAGTCTAGTTGTGTAGATTTAATGTGATTTGCCAGGTCCAGATGCACATTAGATGGGTTTTACTAAATGCTATTTAAAATACAGCTTGAGTCCATGCCAAGCTTCAGAGACCTGACCTTGTCTGCTCACAGAAACTAAATAGTTGCTGAATAACAGTTGCAGGAAGGGCACCTCAAATATGTTGGCTGCTGCACACATAGGGTATAAACATGTGGCCAAATACATGGGGAGCATAAGACTGCAGAAGCAGAAAGAACAGAGAGGTTTCTCTTAGCCCTGTTGATATTACTAGTAAATAGGCAGGCGATAGCAGTAGACAGGAAACAAATATTAACAGATTGATGCCACAAAGTGGGTTGATGGAGGGGAGGCATCTTTCAACCTTATAAATTCATTGAGTGCCATAATTAGCAGGCTATGTAACAGGCCACCAGGTGTGGGGCTCTGCAGGTTTGCAAGGACGTGCGCCGCACTGTGCACCCGTGCAGTGTCGCGCGGTAGTGGCCTTGGCGAGTGCCCCGGCTGTGTGGTCCGTGGGAGCGCTGTGCTGCCGCCGGGCCGCATGGACAGCGCCGGAGCCAGCACGTGGCACTTGGGAATACGCAGTGCGGTGCCTGGGTATCCAGTCTTGAGTAGATGGTAGAGTAGAGGTATGAATTCACTGTAAACTTCTGAATAATTTTACTGGCATTAGGGAGTCCTGAGTGTGTTTGACTTAGATGCCACTCTGCTTACGCATCTGAAGGTTTCTGTGCACTGTTCTCCTTTCCTCCCTGGAGAGTTAGCCAGAGGGCCACTAACACAGTTAAATAAAAGACCCTTGAAGACAAAACTAGAAAGGAAGTATTTCATTATGTGAAGCACAGTCAAACTGTGAAATGCTTTGCCATAGGTCACCACCTTGCTGCTTTTAATTCCTGTAGCATCTAGGGAGTTGCTCTTGGACCAGGTGTTTAAAGGTTCTGAGCGTAAATACGTTCTCCTTCCAAGGAGCTCAGCCCAGGTCAAACACTAAAAACATTCTGACAGGGCAAAGGGGTGAGAAGCTGTAGCACAGCTTGATAGATTGCAGTCCCAGTATACTGCTAACCTAAATTTAGCAGTTCCTCTGAAGGGCCTTCCAGGGTAAGAGCACATAAAGAAAGAAATGAGATGAAAGGAAGGAGGAAAACCTGGAAGCACTTAGGGAAACCAGTGCCACAGTGTGGATGTCAGTGGCAGGGAGAGGCTGGGGTGGACTGGGAGGGAGCAGGTGGAGGTATGGGGTGAAAGGAGGGGAGGGAGCAGGTGGGAGACACATCAATCATTCACATGGGCTGGAGTCACCAGGACAAGCAAAGAGCTAGAGAAAAGAGCAGTGTAACAGGGAGTAAAGGCCATTAAGGACATGGGAGAGCAGCTGATCCTGTTTAGCAAAACAGCCCAGGGGTGCTGGGGGTCAGCCCAGGAATGTGATTCTCAGTCAATACACTAGGCCTCAGCACAGATAGAGCAAATGGGATTAGTGACTCTTATCAGGTCTGCCTGCATGTCTGAGAAGTGGTCCTGTTAAAGAACTATGTCTTGAGCTGGTAGTTTCCCCTACTGGGTTGTTGGCTGCTACTTGATCTGAAAGTGTGCTGAAGTATTTTGTTCAGTGAGCTAAATGTTTTTTTTGCCTGTATGTGGAATAAGCTCTTCGAAAGACTTTATTTTGTTTTGCTATAAAATAGTGGAATGATATTTCTTGTTGTAGGCTGGAAGCAAGATCATGTCCTATGAAGAGGAGAAATTTTTGATGTGATGATAATGGAGAATGAAAGGAGAATTGTTTGGAGAAGTGGGCCATGACATTTTCTGGGGTGAAAACAGCAAGCTCAGGTGCAAGCACTTTGTGGTAGGGGCAGGAGTCAAACTGAAGAACACAGCACCTCTGGAAGATGATCCTTGTTACAGCACTACTTTTAGAGCGGGGGGTCTGTAGCAGTAGTGCAGATGTTTGTGGATTAGTAGGACTGGGTTAGTTAAGAAATGGGAAAAGGAATCTAAAGTATAAGAGCATACCGAATGATGAGAGATAGCACTATGCTAATGGATAAGAGAAGGTGAGGCCAAAAAATAGGAATTGGAAAGGAGGATGTTTGCAAAGAATGTCTTAAATTAGCATCCTTCTTAAGAACAAAACAGATAAACAGAAGTCTGTAAGTTGAATGAAGTTGTGATGGTAATGAAACTTACAGTTGAGACACAGGGTGGATCCTCAAGAAGAAAATGAAAATGCAATAAATACTAGTGACAAAGTGAGAAGACAAAGAGAAGTCTTGAACCTGGTAGGAAAGACCTAAATGAAGTTCAGATAGTTTCACCACAGCAGAAAAGAGATTGTGCAGAGCTATCTAGGGGTCACGGAGATAGTGGGTATTGCAAATATCAGTAATATAAGAGGAGGCTGCCCACCTCCTCAAGTCTGTTCTCCTCCCTTCTTGGACTTCATCCAGGATAAGAAGTGTGAGAAAACATAGATACTATACTGGATTTTCAGGTCAAGGTATGTTTGTCTTTGTAAGTCTAGCTACAGTGCTCCAAGGCAGAAGCGTGAAGTATGATTAAGTGTCCTTTTCTGGGAGCCCTTTCAAATGCAGTGATCTTCCTTCAGCCAAAGTGGGCTGGGCTTTGGCACAACTTAGGATCCCTTTGGACCCTAACTGCAAACAAAACAATATCTGTTTTCTTGACTCATTGTCTGTAGAATATGTTTATTTGCCCTGAAGTTTTTCCTGCTTGCTTTGTGATGCCTGAACAGAGCAAGTATTTTCCTTTTGTCTCTTTGAAACATTCTCAGGGAAATAAATGTCAATGCCAGCTTTAAGATAAAATATATGTGGTAACATGTAAGAAAACTCTAGTGCTGAGAGTGTAAACACTGGCATGTTGCAGTCAGCTCTTCTGTGGAACCAAAGTAAACAAAAAGGATTATGCAGTAAATGAGATTTGATTTTGCAAGAATACTCAAATAACCATGCAATAAACCAACTTGACAATGCAAAAATGATGCAGAGAGTGATAGTAGCCTAACACTGCCTATCCCTTCTCTTTCTCAACATCTTCTGAGATCAAATCTGACTTAATAAAATAGTATCTGCTAACACATAATAGCTCAACAGCTGAACTCCTTTGGGTAAATAGGCTGTTATTGGTATCAAATGTAGCATAAGCCTGAGTGTTCTCAGGCTTAAATAATACTTGCATGTCAAATTATCAAATAGATTTAGAAATGTGTTTAGTCAAATTTATTTGTTCAGGCAAACTTTCAAGTTTTTTGTGCAGAGGCATATCTGTTTGCAAAACATGTTGAGGGTGGTAGGTGTGTAAGTACAAATCTACTTAATAAATCAGGAAAAAGGATCTCTTCTGAAGACGTGAATAAATACAGGGGGCTTCTGTTCTGTCTGTTACTGGTCTATGTGACTACTCTCTGTCTGCTCATGTAGTAGTGCCTTAGTAGTCTGAAAAGCAGCAGCATCAGTCTTGGTCAAGAGATAACCGTAAGTGGGGAAACACCTGCAGGGAAATCCTGAGGGGCTGCAGGTTGGCTATTCTTCCTCCTCTCTTCTCCTGGGGCCAGCAGGCATTATAGAGGTGTGTTTTGTAGGTGATAGCAAGGGGAATAGGTGTAGGCTAAATACCGTGAGCATACAGGCATGCAAGGAACTGAAGTAGACCACGTCTTTCCTCGAATCAGGAAGCTCAGTGCTGCTGAGAATGTTCTAAGAATATGCCCAAGATGTCAAAGTTACTGTCTTTGAAAGTGATCTATGCCTCACTTTATCTTGAAAATAACAATCCTTTAATAAATCTATGATATCCTAATCCAGGGTATGTGAGGATAAGCCTGGTATTAGATGTGATTTCAGAACAGTGGCCACGCACCATTTTTACTTACTGTTCTGGAGTTGCATGGCAGAAGAATTAGATAAATGCATTATGTTGCAGAGAGGCTTTCAAGAGTGGTGGGGCGAGAGTTTGCTGCAGTGTATTGTGCCTTGATAGGACATGTAACTTGTACTTTGGAAGAAAGAATTCTAGCAAGTGAATCCTTAGCACTTTTTCTTTCCCTGCCAATGGTTTCCCTGGAAGCCTAGGATCCTTTAATGCAATTAGCTTGAAAGATCACTTTCTAAGACCAGAGTGGCAGCATGATGGGAATTGCCACCCAGCTCACCAGTGGTCTGGAATTACCCGACATATTAATACATTTGGAGTGTTGTAAGGTAAAGCTGCTAAGACTCTAGAACGCCTGCCTCTCACAGCCCTCCCATGGAGCACAGGATATTCTGCATGCACAAAGACAATTCATTGCTTTTCCAAGAACTGGAAGTTAAGGAGGCCAAGGAAAAGCATTCAAGATTGGTTGTCACTATACAGTCATTTTCAAATAAGTCTTTAGGATGGTCTGTATAGTCTGGTCCAGTGATACATTACAATTTCCATGCTATTGTAACCGTTATATGTGTCTTACTGCTTATGGTTAAAAACACCCCTGAAAGCACCTGATAACACAGAAGATTGTTGTTGTAAGTTCTAACTAACTATCTTCTCTTGGGCCATCCAATACCATTGGAAGAACCTTTCTGACATACCCATGGCATGCGTGAAACAGAAGGAGGAAGCCTCAACCTATTCATAGCTTGGAAGCTATTGCAATCTCTGAGCTAAATCAACTGGCTTAATCAATTAGGCAATTAAGAAGGAGCTGTAGAACACAGAGGGATGTTAGCAAAAGAGGAAGGGATAAAGTCAAGGGGAAGGGAGATCAAATAGCTGTTGCTTGTAGTAATGAGAGATGGCAGAGATCTGTGAAACTACCGTGAGTCTGGGGTGTTTAGTAGCTAGTAGGTCTATTAATTTTAGTTCCCACATTTATTTTTAAAGTATTTTGTAAGCCTTCTTAAAAGGTCAAGGTTGAGATAATAAAAATGGGTAAGTTGTCCTGCAAAATCTTTTTTTTTCTGCTTTGATTGTTTCTTTGTATTTTGATAGAGCTCTTCCTGTGGATTCTGATGGCTCTTTAACATGAGAGAAAGGCTTACAAATGATGTAGATAGCCAAATATGAAGTACGCAAAAGGCGTTTCAGAAGGAAGCACTGAATATCTTTAAACCTATAAAATGTTCTGAGCAAGATCAGATCAGGCTATCGGTGAGAATATGTTGCTGGACAAATAGAGAAAGAACTCTTATAGGGGTCCAGTCTTAGGGAAATACATAACTTGTTAATTACCCAACTCTCTAGGCCTCTTTCAGGAACACAAAATAAAACTGTCTATCTTTTCTCAAGATTCTCCTCCTCAAACTGAGACCAAGCAGCTGACAGTTGAATGGAAATATGGCTTGCTGCAAGTGAAGGTAGGTGGATTTCCCTCCCACGGCTTTCCAAGCAGATGCTATTTGGAGTGCTGGGCACCGTCACTCTTCACTGTGAGGGGTGACAGATTCTCTTGGGATGGGGCTCTGTGGCAGAGGGTCATTCTCTTTGATAAGTGTGAGCTAGCTCCAGCTGGGGTCCTGATGAACTCTGCTCACTGCTCAAAACCATGCGGGGCTGGGTGATTGCATCAGTATTTCTCTAGTGGCTGCAGGTGTTTCTAGAGACAGTTACATAAAACTGTAATTATGAAATTGCCTTTATGTTGCTAAGTACAGAGGCAGTACAGACAAAAGTCTTCAAAGCATTTTCTGTATGTATCTCAATCATACTTAACCTTAGGGAAGAAAATCCCTACCATTGTATACATGAAAATTTTCATACTCTCTCAAGCTTGGAACAAAAATAACATAGAGGCACAGGGTTACTACATATTCACTGGAAATTATTGAAGCTATTGATCTAAGAACTGTGCTTCAATCATGTAAAACACACCAAGAAAATTTTTAATGAAGTTAATTTTCTAAATCAAGTGCTTAGCACAACATTCTGGAGAGGTAGGGAAAGAATGGCTTGTCTGAAACTTAGAATTAAGATGCATTTTGTTATCAGTGATTCTGTGGGACGGAAAATGGGAGGTTGGGAAAGAGAGGGCATGAAACAGAGTTGATCGGATTTGGATTCAAATCAGGTAACTGCTGGAACGTTCTGGTAGTGCTCTGTGCTGATGGTCATTATTTGCCACAATGATATCAGAAAGGCAGGTATTGCAGCTCAGAGCAGTCCAAGCAGGCTAAAGCTGCTGTTCCATTAATATCAGACCACAAATCAGTTGAGGACATGCAAGTGCATTTCTGTCAAATGAGCTAGAGCAGCTGACATGAAGTTTGTGGTATCTGTGCTCTCTGATGCCAGCTGAAGAAGGATAGGACAGTACCTGAGCTAGTCTATAGGCTGCCACTGCAGAGTTAAATTGTTGGAATTTCTGAAAAAAGTTTAACATGTCAAATCCTATGTTGTTGCCATCTGACACAAGGTAATTTTTGTTTGATAGTGGGAATTGTAGTACTAGATTTATGGTATTGTGAAACTACAGTCCAATATCTAGGGTGATGACATTTGATAATTATGAAAAGCTCTTGAACAGTCTTTAAGAGGCCTAAGGTTAGGACTTAGGCCCTGAACTGTATTCTTGCTGACTTCACTGAGAGCATAATTGCAGTAGTTCACTCAGAGTAACAGCCATGGAGAATTCCCTGCATTATACTTGGTTGCTACAAGATCCCTATAGTTCTAGGTATGTCAGCTACACTTAAATGTGTATGTATGCTGTACTGAATGTACAGCATGCAAGATAGACTGTGTGATGTCTGAGATGTAACTGCAGACCAAGGCTGCACTTCAGGAAGACAAAGGAAAAAGAGAGGTAGAGCCTCTCAGTAGCATCTGAGCTTAGTTTGTCTTAAGGAGCCAGGAGGTTTGAAGCAGGAGGTTTGTAGTGTGGGTAAAGAACTTATTTAGAAGAAGAGTAATATCTATCATCTACATTGTATAAATGAAGCACAGCTTACTCAAATGGCAGATAAGCAATATAATTTTGAATTAAACAGTGTGCAGCTTATTGAAAACAATTCTGAAAGTGCATAGGAGGAGTGGAGTATGTGCAGGGTGCGCTTGTATGCATGGCATGCTGGTGGCGTGGAGGGAGGAGCAAGGAGCAGAACGGGACAGGCTTGACTGCATGTGAATAAAGGGCTTGATTTCCAAGCTCTTCATCATGGAACCTCTTTCAGTCTAAAAAGTTTCCTGTTCTTCCTGTCTAAAAGGAGATTTCATGGCAAAACAATTCCAAGACTTTGGCTGTTATCCAAACATACTTTGAGCTGTAGTGTTTTAGCTGATCAGTGGGCCCCTTTAATTTTAATGTCACGCAGCCAAGATCTTGCTGTATGAAGATAATCCCCAGTTCAACTTTACCATCTGAGATGGTAAGGAAGGGATGCTGAACTACAGGAAAAAGAGCACTTGGCCTTAGTGAATCTGAGATTTCTATAAACCACTAATGGGTATTACAGAAACATCATTCTGCTGAAAAGCAAATAAACAGTCTGACTCATTATCAGGTTTTTAAACTCCTTTTAAAAGTTGTACCTAAAAATACTGGCTGTGTTTTGCACAAATCACTGTAGGCAGTAAGTAGAGGACCTCTTCCTTGTAGAGAAATGAGAAAAAAAAACTTTAAAAAATTCTTTGAAATATCTGTTTAGTAAACCCTACATTAATACACATCTTAGTTGTAAGCAATAATAATGCATGTTTGTATCTGTGGGAAGAGAAATAATTTCATGGCAAGCTGTATGAAATGAAACTGCAAGATTCTACTTCAGCTACTTTCTTATCCAGTCTGTACTTTTTTCCCCTTGGTTAAAGGCACAATTCAAAAGTCCTTATTCATAAAAGTGAGGTGACTACAGACAGCAAGATCACTCCCCTTAAGGTACATAGTCTGCAAAACCAGATGCTAAAATTGCAGAGGAACTAGAATGGAAATCATATTCTATTGTTCAGATCAGTTTGGCAGTATATTAGCAAAGGCATTTTGAAATTATTCGGTCTTAGATGCTTTTGGTTTCCATTGAATTCAGCTCCTGGCACTTCCTCACTGTCAGGTGGGCAGGAATGCAGGTGCTGAACGCAGCCTGGCAGGGCGATAGCAGCTGTAATGTGTGTGGTGTGACAGCTCAGAGCAGCCCCGTGCCTCTGCCGTGGAGCTTGCTTGGGGCCGAGCACGTGATAACTCCTTTCCAGTGAAAACAAAATTTCTCACTCGGTTTGTTGTTTTGATGAATGGTAGTCGGAAGGGAGCTCGTGTCACTAAAATAATAGTAAAAAGAATTTAAAATCACTTTGCACGTAACTTCTGAATATAGATATTATCCCCTTCTATGACTACCCTGTCCAAAAGCTCGGCTGTCGTGTGTTTTCATTGTTGATGATTTTGCTAGGATCAGGCTTTTGGTTTTGATTTTCAATACATATTAGGTCCAGAAAACCATAATAGTTGCAGCGGTTTGGATATGCATGTCTACATTAGTTTTTGTTGCAAATTGCTTTATCATACAAGTGCCTATATAGTATTTATCCTTTTTGGTTTTGAAGAGACTGCTTTATCTTGAATACAAAGGCACTATCTGGTAATACTGAAATGTATTTACATCCAAAACTCCTCGGGACTAAATTACTATCTATTTTATAATCCTAGAATTATTGTGCACTTCCACTACTATCTCTTGGATGATTTGTACCAAAGTGACCTGATCATCAGAAGATGTAGCTGTTTTTCCCCCCTTCTGTTCCTTCCTTCCTTGGGGATGAGCCTGGCCATAACTTGGCTACATTCAAAAGAGCAGTGCTGGTTTTCTAATGACAGCTAGGTTCTCATAGTGCATACTTAACTGCATGAAATTTCTGTACTTATTTTTTCATCAGTGTTTTGCACTCCACAGATTTTTTGTAGCACTGAATGTCAAATATTGGAGTAACTGTCAACAGTTGCTTTATTAGTAACCTAGAGAAATTTTTACCATCTTTGGAAGGATACAGGTTTTCAATTCTTTGCATTCTTTTTGTTAGATAGTTTGGGTGAGGTTTAAAGTAGCTTTTTCCTTCAAAATGAACATCCCCTGTATTCTACTGATGAGAAAGCAGCATTGTATGTGTACATTAAATTTACATTTCCTTGTTTTTACTACTTCCTGTGTGACCATGCCTGACTGGCTTTCCTTCCCTTCTTTCCCCAGTATTTTCCGGGTAAATCTCAAGTCTAAAAGCAGTGTGTCTCATGCTTTTCCCCAAACTTGCAGTTTTTTCCATGTCCAGTGTAGTAATGACTCAATGCTGTGAACACCAGTGTAAGGAACCGGAGAACCTCGCATCATACAAGTCTGTCCTTTTCTGCTTTCAGACAACCTGTACAAGTCCTTTTATTCTTGCCTTCATATGGACTTTACATGGGCTCTTCTACATCTTTTTGTGGCACAGTGCCACTTTTAGTCAACTGCTCATTTAACTCTGCCTTCTTAGGTCCTGGTGCTGTAAGATAATACTCTTCCTGAATCTTCAGCAGGTATCCATGCTGGATAGGAGGTTTATCTATAGTGAATCAGTGTAGAATTGAGGTTTTATCTTGAAGAGAGAATAATCTGAACAAATTTTCCACTATATTTCTTCAAATTCAAATGAGTTTAAATTTAACTTGATTTTTTTCAGCACTAGTGTTCCCTGTATTTTACCTGAACAATTCTTTATGAAAGGACAAAAATTAAGTGTTACCACTGGAACTCCAGACCAGATGTAGATTTCTGTTCATGGTTTTGAAGTAAAAATACTTCCCAGAGTGAAGTACTATTATCTTGGTGGGTTTGTATGTTCAAAAACAGCTTGAGTCTGTTTTCATTCTTCCAAATTTGTTCAAAGTTTTCTTCACATCATTGAATTGTCAGTGAACTGCAGTGAGTTGTTCTGGATTTATGCAAGTATGTCTTATGTATTCTAACACTGCTTGTTATTCTGGCAGCTTTAAAGAGCACTGATTGCAGATAAGGATCATCTTATGCTCGGCGGCATGCAAACAGAAAGCAGAAGAGATGTCCCTCCCTTCAGATAAACTTTCACCTAATTCAGGCTAATCCTGGGAAAGCTAAGTTCTGCTGAAAGCTTTTGGTGAGCCTCAAGAGGAACAAGACACAGGAGAACTTTGTGTGATAGCTTGGCATAAATCAAAGAACAACTATACATTAACTCTGATATAACTAGCCACTGAACATTCAACCTCAGCTTCATGCCTTAGAATGTTTGGTTTTTGGTTTTCTGTTGGAAAAAACATCAGACAAAAATCCTGGATTTATCAAATTCCCCTAAAGAAACAAAAAATTCCCAGAACACAAGCTCATGATCAATTTCTGCCTGAACACAGATGTCGTACACCTTTCTTTGGCAGTTACAAGAGGGAAACTTTCTTTGCTTGCTGCTGTTGTAATCACTTTGTGACGGTGAATGAGCAGATTTTGTGTTCTAGTTCCAGTTACTGTAGCAATCCTGCAAGGTTATGGAGGGCATAAAGTTCTGAATATCACTTTAGAAATAAGGGACCTTATAAGTAAATAGGGAAAACCCAAGGATGAAGGTCCTGATTTTGCTGTATACTTGAATGTTAGACCCACTAGCCTTGATGAGTTTACAGTGCTATTACAGTTGTGGTGTCACTATGTCATTCCTAAGGAGGTACGCAAGAAAAGAAACTTCCGAGTTTGTCAATCTGTGAGTAACAACAATGAAAAAGTGAAGGCTGCAGTTGCAACAGGCGAACTGTCCTTTGTTCAATAGTAGTCAGACTACTATTGTGATGATCTTGGGTATCAAATACATTGTATACAATTGAAAAGGTAATTTTTGACAATTGCAAAGAAATTTTGAGGATTGACTTTATTCTATTTTGACTTGTTTTTTTTCACTGTTCGATGTTCTGTAAGAAAAATAGTTTGTATTGGAAAACTTAAAGAGAATAGAATGTTTAAATGCCTTAATGGGCCTTAGATCCATTAGAGATGCCCGGGAGTGGTATGTGGGAGGTCAGCTCCAAAAAGGACAGGCTAAGCTCAGGAATAACCTTAAATAATGATTCCATGGAAATGTTTGATCAGTGACTGAACTGAGGGCAAACAGAAGCAAAGAGAGGTGGTCTGAGTCCTTCATGTGGCTTTGAAATACTTTTGTCTCATTTTAACAAGCTCATGGGAATGTTCTGAACAGCAACTAACCCCACTAGTCTTTTAAGTAGGATTCAAGCACTGACTTAAGCACTCAGAGCCTGTCAGCTGCAATAGTGTAACTGGAAGGGCTCAGGACAGTCAAGCCAGAGGTAATAAAGTCGTGTCTGGGGACACGGGCAAGGGTCCCCAGCATCACTGCTTGGATGCCGGGGACCCTTGCCAACCTGAGTAGTTATTGAGTTGCATCTTTTGCCACCTTTCCCTGACTTACAACAAGGAAGCTCTGCAATGTGCATTTGATCTGTTACACTGGAAAGAGAAATAGAGAGGCTTGTTTTGCCAGGCTTATTCTGTAACTGGTAGACATGTGAGTAACAGAAAGCAAGTTCATACTTACTTTTATCTTGTTGGTTTTCATGAAAGCAATATGTCTTAGTAACAGGTGTGGATACCTAAACATTTCTTGTTTTTTGTTCATATTCTTGGTATTTATTTGTTGTGTGGCCACATCAGTGCTTTCTCTTTGCCTCTCTTTCTCAATGTGTGAAATCGAGGTAATGCTGCCCTGTGACTGGGACTTCTGGGAAATGCCTTCATGAGCTAAAGTCCCCACACAGTTTCAGAAACCAGAAGGAGTCTGTATCACTGTGACTTAGTTGGTAACAGTCCTGTCTTGGTCTTTGTATATGTCAGCAGAAAACTTGACCTCAGAGGGTCTGAAATCATGACTTTTCCACTAGTAATGATAACACAGTGAAATACCATCAAAATCTGCATTGTCAAAAGAGCTGCGCTCTTGATGTAATCACAAATGTAAGTGCTTTTGCTGTTATAGACCTGAAAGGAAATTAGGAAATGTGGTTGTGAAAGAACAGTTGACCAGAGTCCTAGGAGATGCTGGCCCTCTTTTCTGTAGGAAAACAAGCTTTGGCTGTTTTCTTTCAAGATTTGAAAGAAGATATAGTCAACTTCAAAGGAAATTCTTGAAAGACTGGCTCAATTTTACCAACTTCCCCTCAACCTGCACTTAGACTTGCCCTTTGACAGCAATCCAAATTTTGGGCAGTCTTTTTCTAGCCCCAACACCTCCTTTCAGTAAGGCTGTAAGAGCTACTGGGGAGATACCTATACCAGTAGTGTCTGCCCCATGAGGAATTCTCTCTCTGCTGAAATGGAGGCTTTTAAACTACTCTTTTTCATCTGTGTTATGAAAGGAGTAGACTATATGTGAATAGCTCCCTCTCATACTTACATGCAGGCTATGGATTTTTTAAACTAAGTTGGCAGCAAAAACAGATCAGACAAAGCAAAAAATATTTTCCGTGTGGGGCAAATAGCAGCAGTCTGCTTTATATTGTATCATGTTTTAAAAAGTGCTTTGGGACTTTGTTTACTTTGGTCTAACATTAAATGCCCCTTGAAAACTGAAAATCTAAATTGGGAGATCCACATTTTCTGGAGTTCAGTTAACAAAATTCTCTTCAATAAGAATGAAGAGAAATTTAGAAAATGAGAGGGAAATAAAGGAAATTAAGAAACGAAGCCTTAAAGAAAAAGAAGAAGGGAGATTAACAACAAGCAAGTGAGGATCTGTTAGGTGCTGAGATGTCTATTTGGTATCAACTTTTCCTCTGCAGAACTGCAAGAGCTGCCGTGCTGGGAGGATGGTGTCCTCATAAGTACTTGCTTGTAGTTCTCCAGTCATCATGGAGCCCACCCCACAAAATATCTGTGCTCAGCTCTTGCTGTGTACTCCCTGGCTGATGTAGCTGGAATACTCTCAGTTTTCCTTTGGAGGTGCCTGGAGTAGGAAGGGGTCTACAGAGAACTGATTCTTACTTCAAAGAATTAATTACTTGAAAAACTCTCAGGTTTAGCTGACTGTGATTTGTGCACTTCCACTGACCACACTTGGCTGACTGCACAGCCCCAGACTGTGTCTTAACATATCAGAAACTTGTGCAGACACAGAGCTTCCTCTGTGCGTCAGAGCTTCCTCTCCGCTGTTACTACATCACATGCGTAAGAGGCTGATGATCCATTGCACCATTCAGTGGGAGCTGGTGGCTTCTCCTGGGGGCTGCTGCTGATCTGTCCTGGGAGTTGGTCCCAGAGTGACTCTGGAACTGTCCCACTATAACAGATCAGAGCTCAGCTTGATATCTCTGTCTCTGGATAAATGGCAAGATCTGGTTCCTTATCGTGTCTGACTGAATAGCCTTAGGGTGGTACGGGCCAGGACCTGCACTTTTATCTTGTTGCAGAGAGAGGAACAGGAGATGGGATATTGCTGAATGTAGGACTCCTGTTTAAGGAGCCAGAGCACAAATGGGAATTAGGCTCTGGGAAAAAGCTGGAATGAGAAAGGGGCTGCTGTGGATTTTCCCCAGATGTCCTCATTGCTCTAAGGTGACACCCTCAGCCCTCTTAAAGCAAGACTGAATCTTGCTCGTGTCATCCTTGCTCTGGAAAATGTGTTGATCAAATTCTGCTGTTAAGTGGGAGGGGCATTAGAGACCTTTCTCCTGATGGTTTTTGTCTCTTGCAAAAACCATCCAGGCTGCTGCTTGGAGTGACACAGGGTGGTAGCACATTGGAAGGTGGGGAGTGCAAAATGTGCTGATGTTGTGCTGGGGAGAACAAGTCAGTGGGATAAATGAGGTTACATATGTACAGGGGTTGGATAACTGAAATTTTAGAGGGAGGGCAAGGAAGAATGTAACAGTGCCAAGAAAGACCATAAGTCTTTGGAACAAAGAACAAGGAAGAGGGAAAAATACTTGCAAAAATACTTGCAAGGGGAGAGCCCTTGGCATAGAAGCAGAATTTGTGGCTATTGGCCCAACATAATTGGGGAGAACAGGGAAGGCAAGATCCTCTGCTCCCTGGGGTTCTTCTTGGGAAGATACATGCGGGCTGAGCAGCTGGCTGATTTGTCCCACAGTCACTAGGGATCTGAAGGAAAAGCTGGACTATGTATCTGCTGCTATTTGACCAAAGTTTAAAGTCCATAGTTGTATTTAAAACGTAATCATTAACATCAGTGATCAAGTGTTATAATCTGGATTTGTACAAAGGTCAGGAACTTCCCTTCCTCCAAATTCTTGATTTTTTGCTTCAGATGTTATTTATGTTTCTATTTCAGACCTGCAGTTGGTACTTTACATATATCACGTACACTCTTGCTCTTCAAGTGTGTCTGAACCTTTCCCACGTTATCATAGTGCTTAGGAGTCTCTTGCTTCTTACTCTTTATTCCTAACTGAAGGAATCATAAGATTTTCTTCCTTCATCCACCACTTATGTGCCAGTTAGCTGAGTGTATCTGAATGTTTAAAGCCTAGCAAGGGCAATTCTATCTCAGGATGTTGTAGAATATGGCCACAACCCGGACCCTTGCTTCAGACCATAGGAGCACTCTCAAACTAAAGAAATCCCTCCTTGAAGGCAGCCCTAGTATTTGGATAGCTTTCTTCTTCAGAAGACAGCCCAGGACCCTTTGCTTCTCTGATGTTTCACTAAACAGATATGCCAGTGCATTTAAAAACCCTTAATGTATATTATTTTTCTTGGACATTTGTGGGAAACATTGGTGGGTGAATGTCTGATTGAATCCTATCTATATTAAACTCTTTTAGCATGAAGTGCTGATGAGCGATGTGGCTGTGAAGTCAGTGGTGAAGCTATGGAGCAAACTTGCAGCAGCAGGAGGCGAATTCAGGAGGCAGCCTGCTCTGAACCTCCCTAAAGTGTTCCTCTGTGAAGAGACATCTGTGCTATCAACAATCCTTATGCACTAATGCTCATCTTTCTACCCAGAAAAGTGAGGAAATAGCCAATTTTCTCCTTCACTATTTATTACATATAAAATCCCTGAACCAGCTCCCAAAAAGATTTTTTTTTTTTTACACCCAAGAGTGAGGATAAGTGCCAAAGATGCAGTGGATTTCTGGCACTCCTGCAGGCAGCGGGTGGCTGTGGTTAGTAATGCAGGAATGCAAGAAGTGCATTTTGACATGGCGGATTTAGCAGTGGGGGGTTAGATCTCTAATGAAGTCCTCATAGCTGTGGACACCTATATTAATGGAAAAGGAAGCAAGAAATATATAATTATTCATAGGTTACAGTTTAAAATGGAAAGTATTTTCCAACTTTACTTTGTAGAAGTGTGGGTTCCTCTACTCTTATTAGACACCACACCTGTTCCTTGTGGGTGTAAGTGGGTAACAAAAATGAAGCATTAGAAACCCACACTGAATAAGCTGATAACTTCTGCTCCCCTGGATTAGCTTTACTTAGGTACTTTATTTTAACATTCTGCTGTAGCTAATGTTTTGTTTGGATAGTTGTGGAGTTTTTCGCTGCTACTTGGGCTAGTCAGGGGCTAAGTGGTGGACTGCTGTGTACAGAACCATGTTTATATGGGTTACTCTTAGCTGTGGTTACTAACTACAGGGAGCAAGGGCTTTGAGATGTAGGCACGACTGTCTTCACTGCCGTGCTGTTCCCTGCTCTTGTCTGTGTCATGGGCTATGTCATTGCTCTTGAAATATCACTCCCCTACCTCATTGTGGGTTTTGCATTTCCCTGTAGCTTTGCATTACTGTCCTCTTCAAGGGCTAGTGATCATGCACCTTGCTACAGTTGAAATGCCACAGTCTGCTGAAAATCAGACTAGCTTTTTTTGCCTTCTCCATCTTAGCCAAGCCTCTGCATTCTCCTTGCTGTATGCATGAGGTTTGTTCTTTTTGTTTTGGTGATAAGGCCTTCATATTAACACCTTGGTTTTCATTTTAACCTGTTAGGACCTACCATAAAAAGGGGATCATAAATAAATAAGATTGATGATGTTTTGTTTACATGTAATGGTGTCAGAATAGCCTTTCCTATCAGTCAGAAGGTACCCGAGGATCTAGGATCTCTCTAACCAAGCACTGTATTACTCATTCCTGTTTCATTAGGGAATTTGCTGCTGGTTTTGGTAAAGTGCTTTGATGGTAAAAGATATTTATGAGACATGGGCATCAATATAATACTCAATTCATAAATAACCTATCTGTAAATGCACTGTGCTTTTTATTTCCTAATGAAAATGCATTTCCTGTAAGATGGTAGCATAACTGGCAAGGGAGTAAAAGTGAAATCAGGAACTTGCAGGGGCACTCATGAGTCCAGAGGTGGCTGAGTCGCACATTGTGCAATATAAATTGATGCCCATTTTAAACGTGCAGCTTCAACATGTCCTCCTGCAAACACATTTGTGGAACATAAAGCAATAAAATATAAATATCGAGATGAGCTAATACTGCAGCCCTTCCAGCAAAGTAATGATCAGTTCCTTGGCCTTTCAATGGGTGATGTGTGCAAGCACCGTGGTATGCTGGAGAAGTGTCAGGACCGAGGCTGGGAAGTGGGCTGAGGATCTGTGCTGTGCGCTAAGGACTGCAGAAGGTCAGTGGGATTTCTTAGGTCTCTGGAGGCTTGGAGGTGTTTGAGCTTTGCTTTGGGCTCAACTAGTCATGTAAGAAAAGGCTGCTGGAAAGAACAGTTACTGATCCTAATTTCTTCCCAAACTTCAAGATTTTGTGAAGTTCAGTCTGTCATGCAAATACTTGTAAGCTTTTCGAGCAGAAACTGCATACCTTTCTGAAGGAATTGGGGAGGGGTCAAATATAATGACATTCAGTGCTTGACATATGACTGTGCCTTAAGGCGTCACTGGACAGCCAGGGATGCTGCAAAGGCCAAACGATGTTGGAAGAATTCCCTAGAGCTGGAGACCTCTCAGCTTTTTCTGGCGTATGGGAAGATAGGAGAGGCGTCCGCAAGGTTGTGTTCCATTGTGACAAGATGCCAAATGGCCACTGAAGGCCCAGCTCTACTGCCTGCCTAACTCTCGGTGAATGCAGGGAGTGAACTGTGCTTACTGAGCTCCTCGTGCCATGCTCGCTCTGTACAGCCGTGATGGTGATCAAAGCCACCTGCATCGGTTTATGCGGGAGGATGTCACTCCTGGACTAATCTTGCCAATCGTTTGTTTTGTGATTGATTGTTTTGTGCCACTGATAGCACTAGCTGAGGGAAGTTTCTGTAGCCCTTGCTCACTTGGGTAGGATATATTTACTTTATAGCTATACCTCCTTTATGTTACCCTGCCTTGTCCAGATGCAGGTGAGCTCCTGAGGGGGCCTGGATAAAAACTTCCAGAGGGCTTTCCCAGGCCATTGTTTTGAACGTGGGGTCAGAGGGTTTGTCATGGGTGAGACGATTGCCCCTAGCTTGCAGAGAGCACCTTGGTTTTCTCTCCTTAAACCTTGCTTAACCCAGCAGCTGCGCTGGAAGGTCTGCCCTTCTGATTTATGTCTTCTGGTGGGCAGCCGCGCTCCGGAGTGCCAAAGGGAAAGTGATTCTCAGCCCAGATGTGACAGGAGCTCTCCAAGCACCGCTGCTGCCCTGCTCCCAAAAGGGGCTGGCTGTGGTGGGTGGTTTAGGCAATCTGGTGATACTGGGCTCAGAAGTCCCTACTGGTTTGCTATTTTTTCAGTCTGGGATTTGGATTATCCTGCAGTGCCTACGTCAGCTCAAGCCTATTAATGGTTGCATAACATAGCCCCCTACAGGAGCCTCGCTTACACGTTGCTCTGAACTTCATCTTTGGACGTGGTCCACGATGTACCAATGTATTATGGAAACTATGCATATATAAATTTGATAGTATCTCTTGCAGTAGAATAAAGGCTGATTTCAAGACTGACTCATAGTCCTGATATGGAAAATCTGATCTTGGGGTAGCACTGTGAAAGACAAAAGGGCTGCTCCTCATAAAAATAGTTACAGTGTAATAATGATCTGCAGAGCATCAGTCCACAGGCTCTCAGTAAAAACAATGATTATGATGTTAACACAAATCCTTTTCATAAAGTAGTGCATTTACCCTGGCATGATTCTTTTTCTGTCCCCAATGCAGATTTTGCTGTTGCTATTGACCTCACCTGGAAAGGGTGCAGATATATAAGCAGCAGCCTGATGAAATTTAAGATGGATGTACTCTCAGATACTTGATGCTTTAGCTCTGTTAATATACTGATAAGGTCTGCAGTCGCTATGTACTGTTCTTATTTGTGAACCTGTTTAGTCAGGATAAAATGCTACTAGTTGCATGCTTCTAAGTTTGCTGAGGTCTTTCGATTAAATACCACTCCCTAATCTTTCTGAATGTCATTTCCATTATGTACTTTCAGATGTTGTACATATAAACGAGAATATTCCCCGCTGCCTTGGTTATTTGACCAGCCTGGATATTGGTTAAATGTTTTATCTTTCCATTCAACCTAAGTATTCTTGCTGCTTGTGAAACTTGTAGAAAGTCTGGCATTACTAAATGCATGCAGCTTTCTAAAGAAGTCTACTTCAAATGTAGACACACAAACTATGTATGAATGAAATAATTAAAGGAACACAAAAATCTTCAAGTTGGGTGCATGGTGAAAACAAATATTTCATGATGTCTGTGAAACAGCATATGAGTTCTGAGTTTAGATTTGCAAACAGGAAGGAGAATTACTAATCCTGATCTATCCATCACAAGCAAGTGCTTTTCTGTGACCTGAAAGACTAAAATAAAATCCATTTGTTTGTTTGCTTTGGAAAAGAATCAATTTTCTGTTTGGAATAAAGCAGACCAGAAATGTGACTCCTGCAGCAGAAAGGGGAAATTAAGAGGGATTCAGAAACCCCCTAGTTCTCCCCACTGAGCTCAGCTTCTCTCCTCTGGCCTTATTCCCACCTTCCAAGAAAAAAAAAAAGGTCCCTAGTCTGAGGTTTTATAAAAGAACACTTTCCATTACATAGAAGCTGGAGCACTTTTGTGCCAGAAAATTGCTGAAAGAAGGAACAAATGTGCATTGAACTGAACAGGAGTGTCTAAGGAAGACTTTTTTAAAAGTAGGGATTTAAGCCTAAATTTGGAGTCACCGGTTCAATGAGGAAATGTGGGGAAGAGAGGAGAGGGGGGAGGGAAAAAAGGAGAGAGAGAACTTTTTGCTACACCTTACTGTGTTGATAGCAGTAAGTATCTTAGATTTCAGTGGAAGTAGGACTGAGATTATCAGACAAATCTGTCTGAGATTGAGAGTCTCTTATGCAATTCTGCTGCATCAAAATTCTTTATAGAAGCAAATAGAAACAAGCTAAGTTATGGTGCTCAATCTTTGAATTAGAGTGCTATCCTTATCTGAAAAAAAATGCAGATAACTTCCTGTAAACTTGAAGCTTTTGTTTTTTGATGTTTCGCTATGCATTTTACAGGCTTAAATAGTTGGGCAGGTGTGACTTCAATGAATCAAAACCATGAAAACAAAAAATCTCTAGAGATTTATCTCCTCAAATCTACGTTGCTCTTTTTCTAACTAGAAGTGATACCCAATTTGATGTGGAGGCCCTTTTATATTTGCATGTTTTGTAAAGAAGCCTCTGCTCCAGAGGACACTGCTGTTACTCCAGAGCTGTTTTTGTAACCCCCATGCCATGCATGCAGTTTGTGGTGGCACCCATTCCACCAATTCAGTGCCATCATTGGAAATCCTTTCTTTAGAGGAGATAAGTAAAAGAGGAGAGGAGAGAAGTGAAAGAGGAGGGGATCTGCCAAAGAAAGGCGAGTGTCTCTGACCCTAAATAGAAAGACAAGATGAGAAAGACCATTGGGAGTAAATGGGCCATGGATTCAAAATGCTAGAGTGGAAATCCTGGCTCTACACAGTGGTATATGACTTTAAGGAAGGTCATGTATATGTTGGACATACTCCTCTGTGAAATGTGGCTAATGGTGGGTAATGGGGAACTATAGCTCAGGTTTTATGAATGGAAAATTCCTAATATCCAATATTAGAACTTGTGTTGTTGGTACTATCAAGACAGACAAAAAAGTAAACTGAAAATTCTTTAATGATTTGTAATCTATATATGAGAATGCAGGGGAATCTCTTAACAAAAGAATTTCTGAAAAGAATGGAAAATCTGTTTTGCTATCCCAACAACATACACACTGAAGAACGTGAATTGCTAGTAGGACACAAGCTACTAGGCAGACAGAAATTCATATGCTTATTACTGTATTTTCCGTCTCACAGCTGACTTGCTTCTGTGCATGTGTATATTGTGTATGTACATGCTTCCATGTGTAAGGAAGTTGGAATGTATGGGGTTAATATGGGACTAATACCATATTATTTTCTCTCAATGGAGATTTTGGATACTTGACGGAGAAACCTAGGTCAAACCAATTTGCGGTGATACTATAAAATTCTGTGTGAATTCTGTGAGGATGCTGAGGGAAATCTGTTGCTTCCTGCAGAACTTGCATTTTAAAACATGCTGTGTGAGGTCTGTGTGAGTTTAAAATCAGAGAGTACAAAGGGTAGCTATAGCTGCGAATGTGGAAAACCCATGCCATTTTACTGCAGCAAGTAGCGAGTAAAACCTCACTAAGTAGCAACAAATTTAGGTAACACCCTGCACCCATTGTGAGTTATTTACATCCTAATCCAAGTTCTTCTGAAGTTTCTATCAACTCTAATAGAAGCTGGATAAGACTATGGGCTAACATCAGTGTCCCTGTGCATACCTTGTCACACTAAAGGAAGACTAAAAATTGATCCTGACTTATTAGTTACTATGATGTTAGAGTATGGAATGGAAGAGCATTGGTGTAAATTCTTGCTCTGTGTTTCCATTTTTTGTAATTTTTATAAAATTAATGCATGGGAAATTTCTGTGTAGCTAGTGATCTCGTGCTGTTGTAGGTGATCACAATTTTCAGGGAACATTTGTTGTCAAGTTTTTCCTGGGTAGATCTTCCTGAAGGTCAGGAAGATTTAGTTCTGACTTTATGTTCTAAATGACTGCATAGTGTTGCTTGGTGCTGTCAAATCTTTGTTGCTTTCTGTGGAAGACTGGGCTGAATTCTCATGACAGGAAAGACTTTCTGTGTGGGGTAAAGCTGTGTCCTCTGCTGCTTTCTGGGAATAGGATAGAGATCCTTTCATATTCATGAAAGAAAGATCTCTGACAACTCATCACTGTTTGTGACTGTTCCAGGGTTTGTAGCCTGGGGTTTGACAGGATGTTTTTTTATTTTGTTTTCCTGCACCTAGTGGAGTAGATACAGTTGAGAAGAAGTGGCATTCTACAAGTGTTTTAATAGAGAAAAAAAAAAAAAAAGAACAGTGGGTATACTAAATGAAAAAGAATGATGTCCTATTCCTAAAAGCTGAAACACCATTTGGCTTCAGCAGCTCTTACTGATGATTCCTGGTGAGCTATGCTTGGTAGGAGGACTTGCTGCAGGATGTGTCTGGCAATATTACCTTCTTTTCTGCCCCTGTGCGAGGGGCAGACCATGTGAGCTTACCTGTAAGTGGGCAAAGATACTGTGCGAGGTGAAGGCAGAGGGGAATTGTGGCACTGCAGAGAACTTAGTGCAATGAGAAAATTACAGAGCAGTCACCAGGAGAGGAAAGATGCTATATGACCTGCTGAAGAAGTTGCTAGCTCTTGGGTTGCTTTCTTTTAGCTGTTCTGTTAACCTGTTAACTAAAGGTTACCCCTGTGTTGTGTTGACTGTTAAGTTGCTCTGTTCTTATCTATGAAGAAAGCAGAGGGAATTTAGCATACGCTCTCTTAAAATGCAGAAGAGTGTAGGCAAGGTGAATGTTTGCTGTTTGCTTTGGTGCTAAAACCGGGAGAAGTGAAGGGACGTAGAGACTTTTGCCACAGATCCATTTACCACACCTGAGATTTGCAAAAACAATTGGAAAGTTTGGGGGGTAGCAGGAAGACATGCTGGGAAGTCTCCCATACACATCATTCTCTTGCTAAAAAGTGCAGTGGGGCAAGATGCCGTTAACCTTATAGGTGTGCCGTTAATGACCTAAACACAAATAAAGTAAGCAAAAGCTTAGCTCTCTGTGCTTTGTAGATAACTTTCCATTTACCATAACTCAGTTAGTTAAGTCTGTTTTTTTGCTCTGTTCTGTAGCAAAATCAGTGTTTTGTGCCAAATGTTCTGTTTCAACTCCACGTAATTTCAGCTGCAATTCTATTTTAGTCATGGTATTTTTTCTAGCTCTCCACACTAATCTCCTTGGTCCTGATTCTCCACAGTCACTTTTGGGCAAATAAAAGTAGAGAAAAATGTCTACCCCAAATGTGTGGCCAGCAAATGCTCTTGTAATGAAAACTGCAACTTTAACTCCAGCAGTACTGCAGCCACACAGGTGAGGCAGGAATGGGAGTGTTATGTTCTTGTTATCTACGTGACCAGGCAAATGGACCCTGTTTCTGCATGACTTGGGGCAAGTGTTGCCACCTGTTGCCCTTTTTACACAAAAGCGATATGTGCCAGCAAGCAAGAGTAGGTACTGCCCTCTCAACAGAGAAGCAAACAGGGCTCAGGAAGGCTCCAAAGGGCCTGGCAGAACAGGCGGTTTGGGAGCAGCACAAACGCGTGCGACTGACACGGTTCCTCACAGGTGGTCACCACTGGCAGGAGCACTTGGCTGCTGCCTTTCCAAATGCCGCCTC
This sequence comes from Crypturellus tataupa, assembly GCA_034781795.1. Taxonomy (NCBI): domain Eukaryota; kingdom Metazoa; phylum Chordata; class Aves; order Tinamiformes; family Tinamidae; genus Crypturellus; species Crypturellus tataupa. Next base: position 374,480 of record JAWLRI010000003.1, on the reverse strand, counting down.
AGGGGCAACTGTGGTCAGCAGTGCTGCTACCATGGCCAGGTGTTTCAGGCAGTGTTCAGGCCTTTTACTTGAAACGTCCAGTTTTAATCTGTGCTCAGTCTTTGCTTCCTTGACCCGCTCTTTTGGTCTTACTTTCTTATCCCCCAACTCTGTTTCTCCCTTGAGCCATGGAAATTGTATATCTGCTGCATTGGCCTTCTGAAAAATATATCCCAAGAGTGACCCAGCTTCTGCCTATCTGTCTGTTTTCAGAGGTACTATACAACTCCGTTGTGAACAAGTTTTAGCCATTAAAAACAATGATTTTTCTGGGTTGTGTGGTAGCAACTAGAGCTTCTGCTATTTATTGGTGAGTCCTACTCTGCTTCGTAATTGAAATCATGAAGTATGATAGAGGTAAGAGCCGTCATTCTTGCTCATTCTTACAATAAATGAAGACTTTATTATCATAGAAGTATAAGTATGATAAAGTGGAAAAAGTTTATTAGTACAGAGAAAATCTAATTAGCATTTTGAGGTGATGCTATGCAACCTAATCAAGAGGAATAGAAGATCCTCTGTGAGTGATCAGAGAAACAGAGATGAAACAAATGATTGCTAAGAAATAAAAGAATAAGTAAAATAACCAAATTGTTATTTTACTAACCAAGGAGTTGGGGCCCTGGTGGAGAAGGAAGCAAGCCTGACGTAGGACAGTGGTGAGGACCAGGGAAGCTCCAGGTCGGAAGTGTGTGGCTTGATCACTCATGCTCTTTCGAAGCGGCAATGTGGAAACTTCCTTTCAAAAAACTACTCAGTGTCCTGTCTCTAAGTTCTGCTTGGGTCCATGCACTATGCCAAACTCCATGGTACCCGGTGTTTTACTGGCAACAACACTGCCAGTAATTAGTTGTTTCTTTAGGTAGCCAACGGGATATGTGCTCAACCTGTTAATTTGATTAATGGTGGTTTATGAGGACATAGTCAAACCGAAAGATGCTTATTTTCTGCTTGTTAATAATATTTTACCAAGAAAAAGGCATATCTAACCTATTTTTCATATCTGTTCCCTGTGCAGGAAGCTCTGAATAGGGAGGTTTGTTAGTCAAAAGCCAGGCAAGTTTTTTTAACTGTGCAGCAGAGCTCTGTGAATCATACCAGCAGAGTGAGGAGGGTAGGTTTTTTTCCACCCATTTCAAGAGGCAATCCATACATGTAATTTATGATGAAGGGCAAGAGACAAGATGTTCTTTTGGTCCGTGGATATTGGCTTTTATTGAAGCAAAAAAGTAGCCTGTTTGCACCCCATGAAAACAGTCTACAACGAGGTACATCGTTGGTGTGCTGATCTTATCTGCATTCACAAGCCTTTTGTTAAAAACATTCTCAGGGCTTATCTTCCCCCAGCATTAACCTGCATGGTGGTTTTAACTGTCTTTCTTTCTAAACACAAACTTATAGTTTCAGTTCCCTTCCTTCACTTCTCTAGCAGGTAGGAGTATAGGCTAAATCCTGAGCTATTGCAGCTGCCAGCATGAGCATGTTGGGCTTAATCTTCCCTTCCCACAGTTCTCAAGTGCTGGGACAGGGCAACCAGTCTTTCCGCAGCGGTGTGGGAGAGCTCGGTGCAACTGGTTTACTTAATCTGAGAACTGGAAGGAATTTTTCAGAAGTCCTTGCTTGCTTGTGTGTGGTGCTGTGCCGGCTGAGCTGTAGCAGCTGAGGATATTCTTGTAGGAAATGGGGCAAAATGATAAAATTCTATTTCATTTTACACAGGTGGCTCTCATGAGTCTTGTCCCTGTGGGGAAGCAATGCAGCTGCTAATATGCAAGACCTCTTGTCCCACCATCTCCTGCTGGCGTTTGCAGGCTTCTTGTTTGGCTTTTGAATGTGTATAGATGATATATAAGGTCATGCTTCCAAAACCTCAGTCTTGTTTGCATGCATCATTTAATTACTGTCTCATGTATGTTACTTGCAGATGGTAATGACAGGATGTATACATGTGTTTGAGTATGCATAGATGTTTTCTAAGAATGGAGGTTTGCTGAAACCTTTTTTTAATGTCAGGCACTAATATAAAATAAGTTGGTGGAATGCACTGTTTGGCTAGCAGGTTTGGAGAACTGTGAACAGTTAGCCTTAGAAATCCCAATAATCCCACAATACTCAGTTTTGAGTGGAGTTTTGGATATGCAAAGAATGTGAAAACATGCTTGGAGGTCATTTCTAGCAAATGCTACCAATGTACTGTAGCCTTGCACTATTTTGGGTACTGCTGTTAGTTTTTGTTTTAGACATGTTCTAGTGAACTGTAAGCTGTACCAAACAAAACATTTTACTCCTTTTGTCAGACACAAAATAGCGTATGTTCCAATAGAAGATAAAGTATTTTATTTTTTACCACAGATACTTCATTACTCGTTTGGAGTTTAAACATAATAAATATTTAACTTCTGAATTTCCTTGCGCTGATTATGTTTGTGTAATATTTTACTGAATGTCCAGCTAAGCATGCTGAACATTGTCAATTTGCCTGTTTCCTTGAGGTAACTCTATACTCTGCAGTATCTGTTCTCCAGTGGCTTTTGGCAGTAAAGAATGCAACCTTTTATCTTTTCTGTGTGATGCCGTGAGCTGACCCTCCTGCAGAAAAGTGCTCTGAGGAACAGTGATTGGGAAAAGTCAACAGATGAGTGTGCTTGACTTGTTTGTACAACCTGGGCAAAAAGAGCAAAACATCCCTATGTTTGTGGGTTTGTATAAATGACTCTCAAATTTAAAAGGCTTCATGTTGATTGTTCATATGAAGCTAGTAGTAAACTTCCCCGACGATCCACTTATTTCGCGTGGCTGAATATTCAAGTTTCTTGCTTACAGCATAGTAGAGGAAGGAGGGAATAATATACCATGTATATCAAGTTCAGAGTAGGAACCGGGACTTCTGGCAAATGAACTGGCTTTAGTTAGTACAGTTTAATCTAGCTGTTGGTTTAATCTTACTGCTGTTTTTTCCAGTCTCATGTCATTATGCAAGTACTTTGTCATTTGAGAAAATAACATTCTACCAGCCTAACATAAGTGGGCTGAATCAGTTATGGGCAGGTTGTCTTCTTCCTGCTTGGACTGAATTCTGTTTTAAGGAGATTCCTTTATCTCTGTGTTTTCTGGAATTTAAACTGACACTATAGCGCTGTGGAAATGGCAATTCTAATGTTCTGAGTGTAAACTAAAAGGAGGCTTTGCCCATTCATGCAACAGAACAAGAAAAAAAAATCCAAACCCAACATAGTAGGAATAGGTTATACAGATATGTCTATTTTTAAGCTTTCTCATTCTGTTTGTATTTTTCTATTTTTTGTTTCTGTGCACACACATGTATGCACGTGCATATATATAAATCTCTTTTCAGTTTTGCAGTAGTATTTTTACTAAGAGTTCATTTTTTCTGTTTTCATGTACAGAAGATTTCCTACGAATTTTGCCTTCCTGTTTAGGTGTATCAGTGTTGTCAGATCTGCATTTTATGAAGCTCATTAAATTCATGACTTCCTTTATTATCTTTTCCTAAATTGAAGATCTATTATAATGAATGTGACCAAAGCGGAGTTCAGGCTTGTTCCTTGTGAGCCTTATCCAGAACTCTACCCGTACAGCTCATTTGTGACATCGGTCTGGGTATCAGCTAAGTAAATTCTTGTCTCTTGCCATTGAGAGGTTTGGTTTTGAGCATGATATAGTATGTTTCTTTTTGAGATAAAAAGATACTGATAGAGTAAAAAAAACTAAAAAAAAAGCATTAAAAAAAATAACAAATGAAGTTGTACCAAATGAACCAGTTGCAAACCTGCTATATTTTATTCTAGGCTCTTCTTCACCCAGTAGCTTTTTGTTTGCCCCCATATCTAGCTGTCCTGTAGTCTCGGAAAAAAATAGTTCCCATTTCCCTGTTTTTTCCCCAACAGGCATGCCCCATGGGCATATGTTTCCCCAGAAACATGCCATAGATTTCTGTAAGGATGGAGGCCCAGTGGTATTGTTGTCAGGGCTGTGTGGTCACCAAAAGACTTTAATGGCCCTGACCCCACACTGGGGACCCCTGCTCATGCACCCTCTGCCCAGGGACCTGGGTGTTCCATTCAGCCCCAGGCCTGGGCATCCAGAGCTCAGCAGAGGTGTCACAGGTGCCGCTGCACCAAATCCTGGCCCCTGCTGTCCCACCATCCTGCCCAGTTTTCCTGGGTGGATCCTGAGCTATGTTGTAGGCAGCTTGTCTCCAACCTTGTTCTCCTGGATGAGGCCTGGACCTGCATCCTATCAGGACTTATCCCTTTCTTGAGAGTTAAAAAGCTCTCCCACAAATGCACAATGGAAAATATTTCATTTAGTTTTCTGCTATCAAAAGGGTTGAAAAGACATAAGTAACTATGTCTGCCCTAGGGATCCAGTAGCTCATATTTTTTAATTACAGTGTACACTAGACATTTTAAAAGTGCTTCTCTACAAAACATTTCTTTGTTTTTTTCTTCTCTTGAGATTCCAAGCAAGTATAAGCAGATGCAGTTACAGTACAGCAGAAGGCTAGACAGTTTGTTTGGTGTAAAATATGATACACTTGGGATGGCTCTCAGAGAGGAGAGATGATTCAGTACAGTGGTGTGCATGCTTCATAAATTAAAATGAGAAGAATAAAACTGAGTGATAGTCTGGCAGGTGCTTAATTTCCTTTAGCAATGATAGCTAATATACATAATGATAATTTAGTAGCAGTGTTACTGGGAAGAGCAAATGCTCTCTAAAGTACCTACATCTTCCTGAAGTAGAAATTGCCTCTTTTGGATACTTCCTATTAACAAGATAATCTTCCTGTTAACATAATGGTCCTATTGAAAAGAGGTTCTCCGAAGACTAGGTCCCTTTCAAGGTTCACCTTCTCCAAGCTCAAGAAGGGCACTGAGGCGCCTGTGTGGATGAACAAGGAGCTCCTGACAAAACAAAAGTATAGAAAAGGAAGTGTACGAGAGGTGGAAGTAGAGATAAATGACCAAAACAAAATATGGAGGTGCAGGGATGGGGTTAAGAAAGGCAGTGTTCATCTGGGGTTGGATCTGGCAAGGGACTGGTACACAGCAAAAGGAAGGCAATGTGGGCTCACTGCTGCATGGTGCAGGGAACCTGGTAGCAGGGAAGTCATGTCTAACCAACCTGGTAGCCTTCTGTTATGAATGGCTTGGTTGCTGAGGGGAGAGCAGTGGATGTTGCTTATCTTGACTTCAGTAAGGCTTTTGACACTGTCTCCTAACATCCTCATAGACAAGCTGATGGACTACAGGCTAGATAAATGGTCAGTGAGGGGGGTTGAAAGCTGGCACATTTGCCAGGCTCAGGGTCTTGTGATCAGCAGCACGAAGTGCAGCAGGCTGGTGAGGTACCCCAGGGATCGATACGGGGCAAATACTGTTTAACATCTCTGTTCCTGGATGAAGGGACAGAATGCACCTTGAGCAAGTTCTCAGATGGTAGGAGTGGCTAACAGACCTGATGGCTGCACTGCCATTCAGAGAGACCTCCATAAGCTGGAGAAATGGGCAGACAGGAACCTCATGAAGTTAAACACAGGAAAGTGCTGATACGTGCAGCTGGGGAGGAATAAGCCCAGGCACCAGTACATGCTGGGGGCTAATCTGCTAGAAAGCAGCTCTGAAGAGGAGGAGCTGGGTGTGCTGGTGGACAAGTTGACCATGAGCTAGCAACATGCCTTCGGGACAAAGAAAGGTGTCTTGGGCAGCGTTAGGGAGAGTGTTGCCAGCAGGTAAAGTCGTGGGAGATGATCCTTCCCCTCTGTTCAGCTTTGCTGAAGCCACCGCTGGAGTCCCCAGTACAAGAGAGACATGGAGATACTGGAGTGAGGCCAGCAAAGAGCCACAAAGGTGATTAAGGACTAATGAAGAGAGGCCGAGAGAGCTGGGAGTGTTTAGCTGGGAAAAGAAAAGGCTCAGAGAGGGGTGGGTATTGATGTGTATAAAAACCTGCTGGGGAGCGGGGTAAGGAGGATGGAGATGGATTATTCTCAATCAATTCCCATCCCAGTGACAGGATGGGAAGCAATGAGCACCAACTGAAACACAAGATATCCCATCTGAATATAAGAAAAAGCTTTTTGTGTATATATATATATATATATATGTATATATATTACTGTGTGGGTGGTTGAACACTGGAATAGGTTGCCCAGAGAGGTCATGGAGTCTGCATCCTTGGAGATGATCAAAACTTGGATGTGTTCTAGGTGACCCTGCTTGAGCAGGGTTGGATTCTGCATCTGGATGATCTCCAGGGGTCCTTTCCAGGGTCAGTGATTCTGTGATGCTGACATTGCGTGTGCAGTGCAGCATCAGGAAGCCAGAATCTGCTTTGAACTCTCATTCTCTCTCCCTCTCTTTTTTTAAGCCTGCTTACTTATTTTACTTATCTACTTAATGAGAGCAACTTTCTAAAGTGAAATAGGTTTAGACCTTATTTGCTCTGTATGCAACTAAAAAGAATTGATGACATCTCCAGTATAATTAAACATGTATACGTAGTTGCTGAAGGGTCCCAGATTCAGTTTTTTAACTGGCTTTTACAGTTAAGATAGAGCATCATCATTACAGCTCCATTTACAGCCCCTCCTTCCCTATCTTCTCTACATTTTTCTAAGTAACTTGGTTGAACCTAGGTCCCCCATCTCTTCTGATTTGGGAAAAGCCAATTTCAGAGAATAACATGATCCCTGGGTGTATAATTGGGTAAATACAAGTAGGAATAGTGAGGAGATACCTGGCATTGGTGAGATACATATTCAAATATTACCTAGCTGAGAAGTTTGCACTTTCACGTTGATGACAGAGCTCCCAAAAGGTGCATGCAAGTGAATCACGCACAATGTTTAGAAACCTTCCTTCTGGTAGGAGACAAGAGAAAGTCATTCTGCTCAAGTTTCTCTGGGAAGGGACTAAAACTGTGGTTCGTGGCCTTTGAGAACCCAGATGTGGAAAGGAATCCTGATAGCAAAGACTTATTTAGCAGAGCAAACAAACACATAATGAGTTCTGGGGGTTGGCAGATGGAAGCTACATGGGCTCAGAAGAGGAATTGAGGCACTGATGCCTGACGTGGGGTTTGTCTAAATTTCTTGCTGCCTTCAGCCAAAACAAGAAATCACTTGACAAATTGTGGCCATGCCAACATGAGCATGAAGTCTGGTGCAGTAGGAACAAATGGGCAGAGTGTAGCTGTTGTGAAGTAGGTGGTGTCCACGGTGGCTGTGCTTTGGGGCCCGGTGCAGAGTGGCCGTAGCTGTTGCATGAACACTGTGACCTTAGCAACTGCCATGCACTTGGGGCACTCCTGGTGGCAGATTCCAGCTTCCTTTAGGAGAAAGGAATCAGGTTTGTGCTTTGAGGCCCTCCACAATGCGAACCTATCTGCAGTTCAGTTGGAACTATTGGGAGATCTCACTTCAAAAGCAGTGACATTTTCTGTGAGCTAAAACATGAGTAGTTCCCTGTCCCTTTGTTAAAAACTCTCCTGTGCAGAGTTTTCCAGAGTATTCCAGACTGGAATACTCCAGGGTAATCTAAAGTGTGAGGATACACTCACTCTGTGTCTGTGTGAGGGAGAAGCCCTCTGACAATTTAATAAATCACACACATATATACGTGCATGTAACCCTGACAGTAACCGTGAAACCCTGGAGACTGATAACGGTGCAGTGCAGAGTGTACCAGATGTGGAACTTTGAGATTCGGGTTGATGATTTACAGCTAGAATGGGATGTATACGGCCAAAACAGAACAAACTAAGATAACTCTCTGAGGATAGAGATTATTGAAGTAACTCCAGTTCCTCTGTTTAATCAGAATGCGCCTCAAATCTGTGATTCCCTCACAAACAAAATTCAGGGCTCATTAAGAGGTGCTTCTTTTTCCAGTGCATTAAAGGTTCCTCATCCTTCTGGAATGCTCTCAAACTGAAGCCCTGATCTTTTTATCATTTATACCAGGTGCACGTGTCTTCTGCAAAGCTGTAAGAAAAACTTCCCTTACGCGCCGCCGTCTCAACGCCAGGGACCGTGAGGAGACGCGCTCTCGCTTTGTTTGCTTCTGCTCGCGTGATGCCGGTGCCCGCGCTCGCAGCGCAGCTCCAGCGCTGGTGCCCACACGCAGCGCGGTGCGGGGCAGCGCGTGGCTGGCAAGGCCGCTTCTCGCACGGGCGGGCAGGGCAGGCCCGAGGTGCCCCGCTCAACGCGGCCGCCATTGCCGGGGCGTGCGGCGACTTTCTGTACCCTCCAGTGTTTCCAAATAGTGACGGATCTGTTGGAAGAAACACAAGGCACCGGCAGGGTGGCTGCACGCAGGGTGGCTGCACGCAGGCTCTCGCGCGACAGCTCTCACACGCCTGAAGGGAGCCGGAGTGTGCGCGCTCCATGACGCCGGGCAGCCGGGGGCAGCGCCGGGGCCTTCCCGGCGGGCCGGGCCGGGGGCGGGGGCGGCGGAGGGG
>JAWLRI010000003.1:327038-365857 GCA_034781795.1 Crypturellus tataupa | reverse complement strand
GTTCGGCCCCGCTGCGCCGAGAGCGGGCTGCGCGGGGCTGGGAAATGCAGCGTTAGCTGCTGCGTCTTGTTTGTCTCCGGCAGGTCTTTCCTTGCTATTATGCACATGTATGAAGCATCTACTTTGTTTTTTTGTTTGTTTTGTTTTTATACAGCTGAGAGCGTGCACTGCAATGTAGCGTGAGGTAAATTGCTCTTAAAAAGAAGGTTGAGTGACTTAAGATTTTCGGGCTTTATTTCTGATGTTAGATAGGACTTCCTGTGCTGCAGTATAGGGATTTATCCGGCTTCAGCAGCACTGTTTTTCTAAGGCACATACGTTTCTTTTTCCTGTTGAACAGGAATTACAACACTTAATGTCTTCTGAATTTCTGAAGAGCAAGTCTGTGGGCTGTCTGGGGTATTATTGCAGAAGCACCTTTGGACCTGTAAGTCCATCTAAACACATCTATTTGTTAGGTTAGAGTCCAAGATATGATGGTCAGACCCTGTGATAGGAGAGAGGGGTGTCTAAAGTAATGTGAAGCTCTGTGGTTTTGGAGCTGTACCTACATGGGGACTGCACTGTGTGTTCATTAACAGGCTGTCTGTATTGCTCCACAGGGGTTAGGGCTCGCAGGTTATGTAGAAACTTTTGAATGCAAGGTAGCATGGACCTTACAGCAATGTATATTTTTCCCTTTATCAGCAATGTATGGGTTACCCAGAAAGCTGCCACTTATGTTAAACAAACACAGCAAGCGCCATGTGGAGCTGTTCTGTTACTAGCTGATTCTTTTAAGTCTGAAGATGCCTTTCTTGCTTGTATTGGAATATGAAAATATCTGAGAAGGGCTCTTCAAGAGCCTAAAGCCCACTGTAGTTACAAATAGTTGTTGTGTGTAGCATGCTTGATTCAAGGTCTTCAGCAAAGTCTATTCTGAGAACTGCAGTGAATATACTGAATGTAAAACAACTTCTAAATTTGGAAGATACTGTTTAACAGCTACCAATCAGCCAACGGCAGGTGGGAAGTAGGTCATCAATTCTTGAGAAACAACCCCCCCAGCAGCCTTTAGCTTCAAGGGCAAATACAAGGTTGGTATTGGTGAAAAGCAACGCTAGTCATTCAAAAGCGAAGGGAAGAAAACTCTCTTTAGTAGTTATCTGGGTAAGTAACTATCTTGTTTCTTTGAGTAGAGCCCTTGTAGCTAACTTTCCTACCTGACTAGAAGTTAATACTACATTGGATTTTGGAGGAGACAGAGGTGGGTTATACCTTCTCTCTCCTGAGTATGTTAGTCATGAGTGGAGAACAATGAACTGTTTCTGTTCTTTCTCACCCCCCAAGAGAACTGTAGGACTTTTTCTTAGTTTCAGGAATACAATCTACTGAAACAGGCTCAATATGGGCTAATAGCATCTTTTTTTTCAGAATTGCAGCTTTGGGCTGAGGGAGAGACATTACTTGATTAAATCAAGGACTTTTGATAGAATAAGGAAGTCAATCTCTGTATGACAGATGACTTCCAAGTACTGCTGGCTTATTCTGCAGGTCAAATTACATTGAATATTTTTGTAGGTTAAATATAACCAGCGTTAGCTCCACAAAAATCCTCACAAATAGGAGGAGAGGTCGTCTGTCCACTGATAGAAGGTATTGCATGGGAATTTACTGTGTTGTCAGGAAAGGAAGCGTTGCTGTGTGACCTTTAAAGGCGGTCGTACGAAACTTGGCTAGCGGTGGAGGGGTTTGTGCTTCTGCAGATCCATCCAGTGTAAAGCTAGGACACCTGATAACACAAAGGCTTCTGGTCTCCCTTGCTGCCCTTCATTTCATGCTGGGAGTTTGTTCATCTTCAAATGACGGAATATGACACTAAAACACTTGTCTTGATTTAAAGCTCCTAGTAGCAGTGATACCCTATTCACCATTGTGAAGCTGGAAAAGACTTGCGTAGTTTTACAGAGTCTTTCTATAGTTGGACTGCTCTTGTTAAAGGCTTATAGCAGAAGTGCATGGTGCTCCCCTGTGTAACAGGCTGTTTGTGGTAGGCTTCTGGCTTTTTGTATGAATTATAGTTCTTAAGTCCAAATCTTGTGAGCATTTTACTTTGATAGTGCATATGCTTTTCTTCAAAAAACTGGTATTTGCTTTTGGATTCATTGCTAGACTAGTGAGGAGAAATCAGTTTCCTATGAAAGCTGGAAGGAAAGAAGTGATGCCTTAATACCTGAGGTCAAGTAGCTGCTTGGTTTCTCTTTCTATTGCTTTTGTTGCTGGTTGTTGTCTGGTGAATCAGTCGCTTCTAGTAAGTACTGACTGATCTATCTGCTGTCCTAGTGTTGCACATTGCATATCTTAGCTTTTTATTTCCTTCTAAGGATTTGGAATGTAAACAGTGCCCTGTGTGATGCAACCTTGCTTTAATGTGCCTGAGCCAGTTGCTCTTCTGCTGGATTTAAGTAAGGGCAACCAACTCATTCCTGCTCAGTTTCAGGTGAGCACTTGCCACAAGAGTATACTTGCCCTGGTGTGCACACTGGCCATTCTGAATAGTAGCGTTTTCCTGGAACAGCTATAGTGAATAAATTATAATCTGTTCAAGATGTTAATGCCACCAGGAAACTGCTGACTTGTAGCACCTACCTCTGTAGGGTAATTGCCATCTAAACTGTATTTGGACTGAGAGATCTTAACACAGGAGTGTCCTAATTGCCCGTGTACCACAAGATAAGTTGAAGGCTAAGGGCTGTAGTTCTATGGAAATAGTAATTCAAGTTTCCAAATAGGTATTTTTAAGCATCTTTTTCTGTCTTTGAAAAAGATAAGATTCTTAATGATATGTATAGGCACAGATCTAAGGAAGTCTTAAATTGATTATGATCTTAAGAATTTTAGTGGGATGTACTGATTATCTGCAATATATAGTGTTGTCAGTGGACAACAGGACTCTTTTAAGTGCGCAAAGGGACACTGAGTTGACTCTTGTCATGTTGCTCAGCTCATGAACTTAGGAAAGCTGCAGTGACTTCACTAGTGTGCACTCATGTTATGTGTTGGACATCTTTAAGGGGTGAGAATGCAGGTATTGCATGTGGTCATGAGAGGGTTGCAGCAGACATCTGAGGACAGGGCTGTGACTTCCCTTGCAGCGGGACAGAGCCTTGATGCTATAGTCTCAGACACAGAGCTCCTCGAGCCCTGCAGCAAGAGTCTTAATTTCTTCAGTTGCATCTCAGTAAGGTAAATTGTTCAACTGAGCGGGATTGACTCTAGCTTGCAGTCAGCTTCTTCAGTCCTCTGGCCTGTCCCAAGTGCAGGAGCAGGAGCTGGATGAGCAGAGGCAAGACTGCTGCTGGATACTGGTCATGTTTGCCCGACTGGAGCTGCCGCTGTGGCTTGGCTGAGATGAGCAGACAACGGATGTCTTCTGTATGTGGGATGGCTCTTCAATAACCAGCTCTCTGGTCACCTTCACAGGAAAGCGAATGTGGTAGTTGCTGGTGTATAGGAGGATCTTTAGCTCTAAACTGGTTGAGGGAGAGCCTAGGCCACAGGAGGTAAGATGAGAGGTTAGGGGTTTTAATTAGGAGGAAAGTAAGGGCAGAGTAGTGGATTAGACCATGCTACAATTCAGCTACTCCTAAATAAAAAATATTTCATTTGCTCAGGAAAAGTCTTTGAGGTCAGACTCGCATGTCGTGTGTGACAACCTTCAGCTGCACAGAGTGAGACATTGGGTTGTAGAACTGATGTTATGGGAAGCTCAAACCAAGGAATCCCTGTCAAGTCTCAGTTGACTTGTATTCATTTGCAGTATTCCAGTTCTGCTGTTGATAGTTGCAGGACCTGAGCCAAATGCCCTTCCTCCACTGGGGCAGGAAAAGAGGTCCTGGGGAGTCCTGCATCCTGTGCGGTCAGAGTTGTGTGCTCCAGGTGCAGTATCACAACTGCCAGTCCCTTCCTTCCCCTAGCCATGCCATCATGTTTCCTCCATGGATCTAATGGCTGTCTAGGCATCAAAACAAGAGTTCTCCTAAGTGAGAAGTAGGACCAAAACTCTTCCAGGCAAATTGTTCAGTGCTAGATCACCTCCCTAATCTGACTATGAAACCAGATGAGTGCCTGGCCAGCATAAAATGGGTTGTGGGAACACATGTCTGGGATAGGTTGGTCCCATTTAAATTTAATCTGATGGTGCAATTTATAATCACTTTAGGATTATATGTTTTATTCAGACCGAAGGATTTTTCTTGTCAATAGCCAAAGCTATTTGTTGCACCATCTTTTATACTTGATAAAGAAGGCAGAAAATGATGCTCCCTCTCTTAAGGGGTGAGTGGAAAAGTACTGCGAAGGTCCTGGAGTGCTCTTTGGAGTAACCCGTAACAGTAAAGCCACCAGCTGCAGTGGCCAGTGGCTACTAGGGCAATCTGTAGGTGCATGGCCGGTCCGTGTCCCAACATACCACAGGCCTTCAGGGCACTGTTACTCATAGCAAGGGGCGAGTAACTTACCTTATGCCTTTCTTCCCTCTGTAAGAGGGCCCCCCAGCGGTGCTGCATCCTCTCCTTGTAGACCATGTGAGGACGTTGCCTGTATCGCAGGCTGCCTCAGTGCTGGGCCTCGGCTCAGCTGGATACAAGGGAAGAATGGAGAGAAGCCATTGGTTCCTGGGTGCTGTTTTCCTTGCGGTGCCCAGGCTGACGCTGCTCTCCTGCCCTCTTCCTTTGCGCTCAGCCCACGTCTGGCTATGGGCAGACAATGGGGAGGCTGCTGCCCTCTCTCAATAGCTCTTTGTGCACCCGGAGTAGGAGCAGCAAAGAGCGGGCACGTCTTGGCAGCTCGGGCCGGGGCCTTGAGATACGGGCTCTGCTGCAACGAATGAGTCCTGGGTGCTGCAGGGGGAGTGCGCGCACGTGCGAGCGGAAAGAGCTGTCTTTGTGCGAGTGCTGCAGGACTCCAGCTGACATGATGAATCCAGAGGCATGCTTTCGCAGGCTGAATATCGGGAACTGCAGTTTCTGCAGGCGTGGCCGGGACAGGTATTTATCTCTGAAGTAGCTCTTCTGTCCTGTTGCCCTTTAAAGCCTCTCTTTCAGGTAGCAGGTGCTGGTTTCCAACTAAAACCACGCAAGGGTTAATTGGTTGTAGTGCTGAGGAGTAATTTTGAGGTTCTCAAATTGTCCATTTTGTTCCAGGTTTGTTGCTACATGTAGCAACTTGAGTATCAAAGTATCAAACTTGAGTATCCTTCCTATAGGGAATCTGTTTTCTTTAGGTCTCCAGCCCTGACTTCCCCTCAGATGCTACCTACTGTCTCACAGTAGAACTAAGTTTCTCAGCGGAGTACGGAGTACGTGGAGTGTAGATCCCATCTGGATAAGAAGTAATTGCAGTACTTGAGTCCGCAAAAAGTGTGGTATTACTGCCATTTGAGTCAATTAGCCTTGCTAGCCCTGCACAGGTCTGCCTCCTTAAGTGTTAAGTTTCCCATGGCAAAGTCGTTAAAGTACTTTTCTTTTTTTCCCCCAAGTGGATGGTTCATGCTGATATGCAACAAAGTGAATAGCTCACTGATCACTTTCTTTAGTCCACCAGTTGTTGAAATGGCGGGCGGCGGGGAGATCATAATGAAACTCTAGAATATGCAGGCCTGTAGATAGGGATTTGGGAGTGTCCAGGCGAGAGCAGAAAGAGCTCTCATAGCTTAGCCTGGGCGCTTGCTGGGCCACTTTGCGTGTAGTGGGTGAGCAGAGCCAGCAAAGTGCAGTGTCCCTGGGGAAAGGAACAGAGAGCTGGATCCCGGTTCCCTTCAGAGGGTCTCTAAAGGTGTAAACTGCTCCCCTTCCTCTTGGGAAAGACCCTGGAGGGCCAGGTGTAGGTGTAGCATGGGCCAAGTAAATGTGGGGGTGGATCAAAGAAGGCCGAGAGACCTCCTGTCTCTTCTGAGCGGTCACTTGTATGTAAATGTGACTTCTCTGTTGTCTCCAGTTTTGTCTTAGCACAGAGAAGAGGAGTTGATATCGCTTGGAGGGTAGTGCTGAAGCTAGGAATTGCTTGGTCCTGCAGAAAACTTTATTCTACCCCCTTTTTGTGCTGATGAGGCAGATGCAATAAAACATTCTTAAGTGGTTATATCATGGCTTTATCAAAGCTATATAATGTATTTTATTGCCTCTGTTTATGCTGAGTGAGTCTTAATTCTTGTTATAGGTTGTTCTATAAAAGCTGTTCAGGAAAATAACAAGTGCTGATAGATGAGCTTTTCTTTTTCTATGTAGCTCTAAATCATACCACCTCTTTGACTACAATAGGCTGCTTATGTGATTGAATTGAACTTATTTAAATTCCTCCTAGCTGTAGTAGCACAACAGTCTTTTGAAACAGTAATTCTCTGATAACACTGCATCCCTCAACCTACAGTGCATGTGCAGAACTCAATAGGACTAATGCAGAAGGGAGATGAAATATGTGTTGTTTAAAAGTCAGAGGTGATTATTGTGTGTCTTGAGGAGGGAAGAGCTAAGCCTGCTTGTACTCATGTTATATAATACTTCCCCCTTTCTAGTTTTGTAGCATGACATATAGTAGGATACTTAAAAATGGCTTGAAGACTTTTTTATTCTTACCTTTATTCTTACTTTCATTTATGTATGTATCTTTAAAACCTGAAGAGATAGGAGCATGACTTTATGCACAGAGAGTGAGAGCAGTCCTACTATTGAGTGTGTGTATATGTACATAAAAAGCTATTTATATAGAAACAAAATTTCTTCCGTCAAGGAAAGATGAAAAGATTTCTTCCTGACATATTCAGGAGCTCTTCTTTTACCTTGCCCTGCTTAAGTTCAGCTTGTGGCAGGCTTTAGATGCCATGTGCCACAATCCAGGTGACTGAAATAAGGGCTTCTGGCCCCAGGTGCTGCGGTGCTGTACCCTGAGGCTGTGCAGTAGGAGCGAGAGGTTGGGGGACAGGGAGACTCCAAGGGGGGTGCAGGAGACCTTCCAGGGGCGCTTGTGGAGATGGAACCCAAATCCAGCCTGACACCCCCTGCACCCTTGTGCCAGCTGGGTGTTTTCCCCTGCTGCTGATGGTGGGAGAACATGGGCCCTTTGGACTATCTATATGTGTGTTTTTGTTTTTTTCTTCAGTCTGCAGCAAATGCTTGTTCAAATACTGATCAAGCTTCTTATGAGCCAGACAACACTCCTGTTACCCGGTTAAATAACCGATTGCGGCAACGCGGATTTCAGCAGCATGCTGAGGTTTTTCTGCGGAAAGGTGAAGCTTCAGTGTGGCGCAGCTGGCCTGGCTACAAAGCCGCCGTGCCTGTAAGCGCCTGGCTGGCCTTCAGCGCCCACCACTCCAGCTATGCAACCCACCCGGCGTTCGCTTGTGAACTAACATCATTGTCCATAGGAAATGGCTTGACCCATATTTCTCTGGAATAAATAACGTGCAGCCCTTGGAGCAAAGGGGCTGTCCCGCAGCTCAGCGCTGCTGGTTTTGCTTCCTGCCCCGCTGCAGCACAGATTGGGGGCCACGTGGTGCCAGGTGTCGTGCGGGGCGGCCGCCTGCCCGCCCTGCGGCGCCGTGGGGTGATGACGGCCGCTCGCAATTGGCTCCACGCGCGCCGCCCGCCTGCCCGCTGTTCACCTCTAACCCAGTGGGCAGGAGCTACCGCGCTGGGCATGTGACAAACGTCCTGGGAGACCTTGGCTGCGGGGGAGAGCGCCAGCTGAGCGGCCTGCAGGGCCTTTTTCCGAGGCCTGTTCCTGCTGCCCGGTATGCACGGCAGCTCGGCAGCTCGCACGGAGGCGCTGGCAGTGAGGAGGCTCCTCATGCTCACAGCTCTTTTTTCTCTCTTTTTTTTTTTTTTTTTTGTCTTCTTTGCAAACATGACAAATAAAATGCATTTTCTGTGCTTGTTTATATTGCCATGTGTTGCTGCATGAAACCTCTTCCAGTAGTGCTTTTATTCTGCTTTATGACCAAGGATGAACTGTTGGTGTCAAGCTGGGAGAAATAGGAAGCTGTCTGATACAGCGACGCTATGGAAAGATGTCAGCTGCGATGCGTGCTCTGGGCACGATTGAAGTGGGAGCATAGAAGACTGAGAGATTACTTCATTGGATATAAGAGATGAAAAATCCTGCTCATTAATATGCTGCTGTAGAATTAGGAAACACTTATGGTGCAACCCTGTTGCTTTAATGCAAGGAAACTGTTGTCTCTCATAGCTTTTTCCTCCCTTTCTTGTTCAGTGTAACTACTCTACAAGTAACTATTTTGCATCTGTCAGATGCTGTTCATTAAAAAGGCAAAAGTTCCATTAAAATGCAGTGTCTGTTAAAGCAGTATTTAAAACCTGAATAAACTGCCTCCTTTCAGTTCTAGCATTTTTTTAGAGCTGGTAATTGCTTACTACTTAATTGCATTGTGCATGTCTGAAGCTATTGCCTACTTGATTTCAGGGAAAAAAAAAGATAATAGGAAGCTAGAAGGAGAAGGAATGTGTTGATTTCCCACAGCAACAGTGAATGAAAAGGGATTTTTGAACCTTTATATATGTGAATTTTTCCCCCTCTTACTTCAACAGAGTCCAGCACCAGGACCAGCACATTAAGCTACGATGCAAGCACATGAGCTGTTCAGAAGTCTGCGAATGCCAGAACTTGGGGATGTCAGACAGTACGTGCGCACCCTTCCGACAAACACACTGATGGGCTTCGGTGCTTTTGCAGCTCTCACTACCTACTGGTATGCAACAAGACCCAAAGCTCTAAAACCACCATGTGATTTAGCAATGCAGTCTGTGGAAGTAGAGGTAAGTGTCATTTGACTGCTGCAGTTGTTCGTCATGCTTTGAAGCTCGGAGATTGAGGGGGAACAACCCTTAGAGTGTTTCTAACCTTGTCATGTGATGGATTCTATGTTTCAGGGTGAGCACTTCTGTGAAATCTGTCTTGAACTTGTGTCTTGACTTTCTGAAGCTCTACTCTGAAGATGAAGGTCATTGAGGCAGTAGCTAGCATGCGAGAAACAGCCCTTGTTCAGGGAAAACTGAGCTCCTCGTCCAAGTGGTGGGAAACGTATGTGTGTTAGAGTGGACCTGAGGTAGCTTTTCCTCTTTAGCCCCATGGTTAGGTGATGACGTACTAAGTTAGTTCTTGAAGTTGGATTATGCGTGCTGGAGTATGTTGATTAGGCTAAAACTCTTCTGCTGTAATATATAGCTTACAGTTGACAGATGAGACTTTTATATCAGATTACAAACAAGAAGAGGGCAGTAACTGTCCTGAAATGATCCATGGAAAGATGTAGTAGTCCTGGAAAGAGATTCCAATCATAGACCAAGCTGAACTCAAAGCAACTACCTCCTGAGCTCTGGATATGGTAGCTTAACTTTTGTCCTATGATTTTGGTATTGTAGAGACAGTGTTGCAGTTGGGCGATAATTATTTTTAATAAGGAAAATAAGAAAACTCACTGGGAGAAACTGTGGCTTAGAAGCCATATATAGGCAATCACTAGAGTTTCTTGAGCAGTGGTTTTATCAATTCGCTTGTTTAGTACAGAGTCAGAATCATACTGATTTGGTTCTTTCAAAAGTGCTTCAGTGCATAACACTTCAGGGTGCATAACACATTTCCTTTTTGAAGGAAAGAGATAGACTTGAATAGCTGTAATCTTCAAGGGAAGATGCTTATAAAATGTAGGAATGTAAGGGTGATAACTTATTTCCTTGTGTCATGGGTTAGCTGAATCATGGCTTCTTCTAACAGCTCCTTCAAAGGAAAAGGATTAGAGGAATCCTGCGTTACTGTTGATGATCACTAGTGCATTTGTTCTGGTGTTCTTGCAACTGAAGCTTCCCATTACTCCAGATAATTATATGCAGAGAAACCACATCTAGTTCTCCTAAATCAATGCAATGAGGCATAAAATAAAAATGATTTTAATGTCACATTAAGAATAGATGTAACTGCAAACTAATGCAAAGAAATATGGTATAGAACAGTCTGCAATTTACAGTGGGTAAACTTCTGTAAACTTTAACCAGATGAGGCTTGTGTCATAGCCACAAAACAGGCAATTTCTATGCAATATTTCACAGTATTAAAATAGAAGACTAAAATATTAGCTGACCCCTTCATTCAAAAGTTTACTTAATATTATTTTATTTCTTACCTGAATGGCTTTTCAGTTTGGTATATAGTAAGTTCATTGACATCTCAAAATGTTACAGAGAACCTGTGTAATTCTGATAGCAAGCCCTTACTTACTACAAGTAATAGCTTGCTATTAGAATTACACAAAGGGGAAACATAAATCTGATTTGGGGGCTTTTGCATTGAAAGATGGTCAAACAGTGGCTCATACCTAGCGACAGGCTCAGTGACAAAACACTTAAGACTGGAGACTCTTGACGGTCTCCAGGCTCCTGGCCCTTAGCTCTTCAAGCTAAATTAGCTCCTCACTGCCAGATTGTGGCTGAAATCATTCTGTAGTGAGAGCTCTATCGAGCTACCTAGTGTAACTGATCTATATTGCACTAATTAACATCAGCTCTCTTGCCTGAGTGAGGTAGGTGGAAAAGCATTATGCTTTTGCCTATCTCTTCAGAAAATGCCTTTTAATAAAGATTTACTAATAGTATAATGCAAAGAAAAAGTGGCTGAACAAGTTAGTACATCTTAAGCTTTGAGGACCTAGATGGAAGGGCTAGTGAAAAATCTGTCTGACGTGTTGTTTGTCAATTGAGACAGCCCCTGACAATATAATGATGTAAACTGTACTAAATTGTAATCAAATCAGAGCAGACACATTGAAATAAACTTAAAGCATGTGCTGGAACTGGTACTTTCATAGGACTAAGAGTGTTGTTACAGTGTTAGGGGTCCAGCTTCTCCCAAAGTACATGTGCTTGCTTCATGTACTTTCTAGTCTCTTATTAAGCTGGGCTTCTCATTTCCACAGCAGAAAAGTGTTAAATACTGATTTCACATAATATACTTGTACCCTTTCACCAGAAAAGATGTTACAAGGACTATGGGAGTCAACAGTGTTTTCCAAAGAGACTCAGCAAGGAAGAAGCTCCTCTTCTCTGATTTGAATAGCACATTTACGTTTAATTTTGAGTTCTAAATATGCTTCTACTTACTTCTGGCAATGAGATATATCCTCAAGCTTCTGACTTGCTTCCTTTGTCTCTGACAAAGTGAAGTGAGGCCAGTGATTGGAGAGAATTTCTAAATGTTCAGATGATGAGTATTCAAAACTTTTTATGGGAGGAAAAATGTACTGTGTATTGCAGTTCCATGTTGCTTCATCTTTAGCAAACTGTTTTGGCAGCTCATCACTCTGTGACCCCTTTTAACCATCAATAAATGATCATAAAGACTGTATGCCGAGCTGAATGTCAGCTTGGAGGCCTGCTGAAAGTAATGGCTTGCTTCTAAAGTAGATGTTGCAGTTAAAACGTGTGGAGTATAGGCTTCAAGATTTATGTATTATGATCCCATTTCCCTTTAAAAAAGACCAGTGTCTTCAAAGCTGCCAACTTAATCATTTTTCAGGGGAGTTTTTGTAGAGTACTGGTGCACTCCCTCCTCAGCATCTACTTGCATCCTTTGTCCGTTGGAAGGAAGATTCATGAAGAGTAATTCTTAGTAAGTCTGACTAGTCTGAGACTCTATTGCCCAGCATATCACCGTACTGAATTGTGCACTATATTGTTGCTAGGAATTTCACTGTGTTACACCTAACAATGAGATATGACAGCTGTATTTTGCAAAGCTCAGGTGCACCATTAATCATATCTCTAATTGCAGACAGATGTGGTTCTGTTTGCAGATATATCTTCCAGGTGGTGATAGATATTTGAACAACTGTCTATTGATTTTTGAGCTTGCAGACTACATGATTATCAAATATATTTGTATTTAAAAATGCGAATACTGCTTTGGGTCAAGCTTGGCTAGAACCTGTGGAAAGACAGCCTATCTATATCCTGTAGTGGCTTGAGTTTGGACTTGCAGATTTGGGTACTTTTTTTTCTTCTTCAGTGTTATTCAAATATGAAGAGGACCGTTCTACTTATGAAGTAAC
Organism: Crypturellus tataupa; assembly: GCA_034781795.1. Classification (NCBI taxonomy): domain Eukaryota; kingdom Metazoa; phylum Chordata; class Aves; order Tinamiformes; family Tinamidae; genus Crypturellus; species Crypturellus tataupa. Next base: position 353,760 of record JAWLRI010000003.1, on the reverse strand, counting down.
TTTTAAACCTCCTTATGTTCTCTCAATAATTATTCCATCTCATCTCGTCCTTTTCAAGCCAACTTTTGGAGATAAGTGCAGGTTATATGTTAAATAATCAGTCTTGGCGGTTGTGTGCTTACCTAGGGATTAGGTTGCTTAACATTATATGGCAGGTTTGAGAACCTTGGCTTATACTTGCTGCTCAGAATATGCATGGCAGTAATTGGGCAATCCTTGCCTCCTCGGGAAGATGCTTTTCTCAGGAGAACAGAAGCTGCCTCCCTTGGCTTTGGAACATGCTGGAAACAACCGTACCTTGTGACAGTGTTGCTCACCGGAGGCAGCCTTTATCAACAATAGGCAAGCCCATGTCTTGAACAGAAAAAAATTTTCTTGTGTACTATGACACAAATGGACGTAGATTGGGTAATACAGGACTCTTCCATGGAAAAGCCCCTCTCTTTTGGATGCTTCTATTCTAAACCAGTACCAAGACCTTGTTGCAAAATGTGTTAACTTCTTGCAACTCCTTGACATGCTTCAGTGGCTGAAAGGCACACATATACTTGCACATACACAAACACACATGCACAAAAAGTCCCAGTAACCTAAGGTTGTTCTTGGCATTAGTGCAATTTTATTGCTTCATCCCTCAAAACTACTTTGGTGAGACCTAAAACTCTTTTGACCAATTGCCTCTGTTCTAGGCCTCTGTTAGAGGCTCTTCAAATAGGTTGCATGAAATCAGTGCAGCATTCCGGGTCCGAGACTGAAACGTGCAGTGACGGGAGGGACTCATGCTGCAGCAGCTGCTTTTCAGAGGAGCTTCCCCTGCTGTGGCGTGCGCCTTCTGGGTAAGGGCCTTCTACCCAGACTAGTAAAATCTTGACACTTTGCAAAGCAGAGTTAAATAAGCAGGCCCCTCAGTTGGTTCTGTTTCACTTTCTGTATTGAAATAACTTTGGAGAGCTGACTTGGTCTTTTAATAGCCTGTAAGAGTTGCTGTGTTTTTCCAAAGGACACTGCAATCAGTCCTGCATCTCAGTGTGCCGTTTCTCAGAAGTCTCACCTTCACTTTCAGTTGTGCCTCTGGCCCTGCAAAAACAGCCTTTGTGGTGCTGAGTAATAGGATATGTGGACAAAATAGTGGTAGCTCACATGAAAGGAAAACAAGTTTATTGACTATTGCTGAGAAATGACTTAGAATAGGGTGCTTCACCAGAAATGGCAGCCCCAGCACGTTACACGTGGTACTGGTGCAGGCTACCCATGACCTCAGGCCAGCTCCAGCCATGGGCAAACGGACAATCTAGAGGCTGACTTTGGAGAAGGTCCAGAAACAAGTGCATTAAAACACACGCAGTCTTGACCTTTTATTTATTTTACTAGCGGAGATGTGTCTTAGTGATCTTTTCTTTTCCTATAGAATAGATGTTGTTCTCTGAGTGCCAGCGCGCTCTTGAATACTTCTAATGTTGCGTGTACTTAGAGGTAGGCTGGTCATTAACTTGTTCTGCGTTGTGCTCTTGTTGTGGTTTTCTACTCACTGTCGAAGGAGTGGCAGGCGTTCCATTACGCATATAGGGTTTTGCTAAAACAAGTCAGACTAGTTTTACAATTATATATGTATATTTTTTTTACTGGCTGCATGATGAGCCATTAACGTGCTAGCTCCGTTCTGTGGACATGTGCAATATGACATTTTTTGCAGATAAACCTATGTATACCCGGCTTATACATTAAGGGGCAGCTCTCTAATCCTGTTGAGATGCTTGAAAAACACTGAGCATAAACCAATAGCCTGGGAAGAGCATGTTATTCCATATGGATAGGTTTTATGCAGTTACCTGCAAGCAGTATCATTACCCCCATAGTTTTAGTTAGTCCAAAATTTGGCCCTATGTAAAGGGCTAGGAGTTGACTGTAGCTGCTGATTCAGATAGTTTTATGTGGTGATTAGAGGGAACCCACTGCTTGTCCTGCTATATAATATGTTGTAGGCACCTCTCCTCTTACCTGAGCAGAACTAATAAGCATGGCTTAATAGTACATAATTGTTTTATTACAAATTAAAGCATCCAGATGTACTTTCAGATTGCAAGATTATCTAATCAGTTATAATAAAGTAGGCTCTATAAAAACTATGAGCTTGTTCTGTTCACGTTTTCTTGCCGACTCCCAGTTGTGGCTTATGTAAATGCTAGTCGGCTCAAACAGGGTGGTTCTGTGACTGGTTGTTTACTTTCTGTGTGTTGCTGTTTTTTTGTTTTGCTTTCTTCTTATAAACCCAAGGTGATGTTGTCCTGACTGCCTCTTAACTAGGTCAGGAGACGACTCTTGTGAAAAGGTGGAACTTTAAGGCTATTAAATGACTTGATTTTTATCTGGCAGAGAATATTTTACTACTTGAAATATGTGTTTTGGAGTGTTGCTGATTGCCCTTAAAATCAATCCACTTCTTGAAATCTTGATTTGAAGCACAGTTATATTTTTGAATTAAAACTAGAAAAAAGAAAAGTAGACTCTGCTCTTGTATCTAGAGAGGATCCTGACTGATGTTGGAGGCATTTGGAAAGCTGGATGGAATTATGCTGCATACTGCAATAATGACTTAAAACATTTCTTAAGCGAAAGTAAGGAGCGTCCAAGGGCATTATGTGGTTCTCGGGCTTGATTTATGTCATATGTAACTGAGGATAAGATTTTTGCCTGTCGGGTTTTAGAAATGTAAGGAGTGACTTGGCCCTGTTTTTTTTTTTACCCTGTGTGTTCTGGGAAACCTTGCAGGATTTTTCCTGTCCAGTGGTGAAACAAACCAAAGATCTTTAAAACTAAATTTTATAGGACTTAAAATGCAGTATTTCAAAATGTTGTTTTTATTTTAATTATCTCAGTGATTTCCTATTGATCTTTTACAGATAATTAATATTTCTAATATTTTTACTTTATATAGAGTGATGAACATGCTCGAAGGTCCTCCCTCCTCAAGAATGATGAACTATTGATTTACTATTATGATGATGTGAGAACAGCTTATGATATTTTCCAAAGGGGTGTGCATGTATCAAGTAAGTTCAAAGATAAATTTTCTGCAGTAAGAGCTAAATGTCTGGGCTCTTTTGAAATGTATTTGGAGATAGGTAATATCTACTTAGTAATAAAATAATGTATTGGAAGTGGACTTTCTTGAAGGCAGATTTAACTTCTTGTGAAGCTGGGGTGGATGAGCTAAGTCTGTGTGTGCTACATGCTACATATTCTAAATTAAACCTGGCTGCCTCCATGTCCTTCACTCATTTCCTTCCTGGTGTTGCTCTTTTCTCCCTCTCTCCCTTCCTTCCCTGTCCTCCCTGCAACTAGTTTGGCTTCTGAACCTGTCTGAAAAGAATTCCCAGGCTGTCAACTTAGCCCTGGCAAGAGTGTAGCTAGTGTGGTGTCAGGGCAGAGAAAGAAGGCTTTACGTCTTGAGTAATTTTGGATTTGTCACACTGTAGATAATGGTCCCTGCCTGGGCTCTAGAAAACCAAACCAGCCCTATGAGTGGATCTCCTATAAAGAGGTAAGTAACTTCTCTAGCTTAGTGCTAGATCTGCATTTGCTTACTGTGACGATTGATACAGCATTTGGTGATGTGATATTTTATTTGAGTCTTATAAAGTGTACAAGTTGGAGAGAAAAATATGCCTTTTATGTTTACCTTATTCACTGTTCTCTTTCTCAGTCTTTTGGGGCTTTCTGTATTGATGAGAACTGTTTTGCTTTCTGTATTGATGAGAACTGTTTTGAACTTGTACCTTGCCTCTGAAGTGCTGCAGCTTTGGAGTGTTACTCAGGGTTGGGGCTCACATTGTTCCTGCTGTAGTTGTTTGTTTCTGAGGACATTTCCCAGTGTAGAGCTGATAGCTATGTGCATTACCGGTGCTTCTTGGTTTATCTCCATACTGATGAATAGTAGTTGTATAGAGTGTTCGTGGATAGGATTTTAACTAGTAACCTCTTCATGATCATTAAAAATAGATCTTGGGGCAAACTGCTTTAACAACTGTGTTCTCTCAGATCACTTCTAATTTAGTCAGCTGGTGCTTTAAACTTGTATACACTAGACAAAGTTTACACAATTAGCATTATTAAACACCTCCTTGCAGGCTGCAGAATTCACTTTTTTTCAAGATCATTTTACTGTATATTGAGAGCAAGTGCCATATATAAAATCAGAGCAGTGAAATGGCATTGCTGTGGGAACTGAAGTCATGGAAGACCCCAAGATAGGTTCTGGGTCTGGATAGGTAGACTGTCTATTTCATATCCATTGCTGTGATAGTTTTCTGTTTTTCTTTTTCTTTCCCCGCTCCCCTCCCATTTTCTATTTTTTTATTAGTCTTAAAATATGATATATACTGATGAACTTGCTTTAATTTATTTATTATCTTTTTCTACTTTTTTTTTCAGGCTTCAGACAAAGCAGAGTGTGTGGGCTCGGCATTACTTTACCGAGGTTTCAAACCATCATCTCAAGTTCAATATGTTGGAATTTTTGCACAAAACAGACCTGAGGTAATTTAAATGAGGGAATTTGTTAGTGATCTACTTGCGATTGAAATGGCCCACTTTTTTAAAATCTGCTGCTTTTGTGTACCCAGCTGCCCTAGTAAGAAACATATTTGGGGTTGGAAAAGAGCTGAAGGCGAATGTCCTAGACCCCCAAGCTAGGGAGTCCTAGACCCCCGCACATGACCCCTCTAGCTAAGAACCAAAATTAACAATTGGCAACAATTAATGTCTTGTATTTCTCTCTTTCTCTCTCTCTGAGCTACACAGAGAGCAATAAGAGAACCAGGGAACCATAAACTTCATTCTTGAAATACCCTAAATAGATCCTGTTATCTGGAACCCTTTACAATATTTACATGGTTAAAAACTTTCAGTGCTCCCCCTTTCTCCTTCCTGCCCCCTACTATACGCACACACAAAGACATGAAAATAAAAGCTATTGCTAGCCTGGTACAGATGAGCAAACTGTTTTTTCAGACTCTCAAGTCTGCAACAATGTGCTGCCTGGATTTTCCCTTTGGTGTTCCAGTTCTAAAACCTTCAGTTATATTTCTGCCAGAAAAAGGTTGTGATGTTTCCAATAAGGAAGTCATTAAGTTAGAAGGACTTGGTTAAGCAAGCAGTTTAAAGTATGGGATTTTCCCTGTCAAAAATGACTGGATGAGTGTTGTGACAACCCTAACATAATCACCAGTCCAGATAGAGAGAAGATTTTTGTGAAGATTATCATGCAGTGTGATTCACACTTTTCAGGGGCAAAACTACAGGGAAAATCCCTAAAGGGGAAATCCCCTGGTATATCCCTTGTTTAAATGTTCACCAAAAATGAAATTGGTTTTGTAAATAATAAATATGACTTTGAATAACTGGAAAACAGATAATCCTGTCAACAAGTAAGGAATTTCTGTTGTGGATTGAAAATCAGGAGAGTGAGTTTCTCCTAGCAGAATGAGAGCCACTGGAAAGAACAAATTATTTTACAGACTATTTTTTTTGTATGCTACTAGATACTAGCGTGAGCTTTGAGAGAGAGCTTACTATTTGTTTAAAATACTGTTTAAAAGTATTTATTATTTATTTGAAAGTATTACAAAGTATTATAAAATACTTCATAGTATTATAAAAAAAGTATTACAAAGTGTTTATTAAAAGTATTACATTTTGGAGCTTGAATGGAGGAAAAATCTACTGATAGTCTAGCGAATGGCTGTTGTATTAAGAGTCCTGGAGCACAGGTTATTGGAGAATGGGAAGTGCTGCTGTTTTGTGCAGCTTCTGACACCTACTCTAACAGACACCCCACTAGCTGCTAGACTCCAGGCTGCTGGACAGTGACATGGCCACCCTCCCCCTTGTTATGTGTGTGGGTGGATGCGATCTCGGCAAAGACATTCAGTAATGCCTGTCATGGCTGGTGTGGGTTATGCCGGCTTAGACTTACCAGTAAGTGGAATGTTTGTGTGAACTTCTGCTCAGCTGGTAGCTGTTGCTGTGCTAGCTTTATAAGAAGGAGTGAGGACACAACTTATTGTGTAAATACCTCAAATATTTTCAGTTTGACTGTCCTGACAGTACATAAAAAATTAACTTGGGAATCTTGCTCTTAATAAATACACTATAAAATTGAGGCTTAGCAACTTTGTTAATGTAGCTTCTATGCTAGATGATATATGGAATAATAAGTGTCAGTGAAATAATTGGCCAGTGTCCTGCAAAAACACTGGAAAGTTTGACTAAGTGCAAGCTGGGAGTAGGAGAAAGAGCCAACACCCTTACTGCAATCCTTGCTGAATACTAAGTTCAATGAACTTAGAGAATGGTGTCCTGTCTATTTAACTGGAACTGGCCAAGGGTGCAATGACTGAGAATTTTTGTCCTTCGGGGGAAAATTGAATTGACCTTCTCTTGTGTCCAGAATCTCTCACTCCTGAAGTCCCATGCGTGCCTGTATTTTGGTGTAGGTAGCTGTGTACGGACCTTAGCTAATAACTACTGTACATGCAATTACAGTTGCATAACAACCTCATCTTAACAGTGCTTTGGATAAAAATCAGGCTAGCAGCATCAAGTAAAGCATCATCAGCTTTCGCTGCGCGGAATCTTTTATGTTTATTGAATACACTTATTAGCAGACAAATCCCTCTAACTTAGCTTGCAGGGATGCATGTCTTCTGCTTTCTTCTTTTTCATTAGATCCCTCTAAAGGGGAATGGTTAGTGATGAGAGATGCTGAACAACATTCTGGTCTCACTTTCCAAGGAACTCTGGTGGTTCCTACGCTAACTGAATATGTTACACGTCTGGCCATCAAATGAGAGGCATTTAATGTAGACCTAAGAATAGAATGTGTGTAGAAACATAATGTATGCCAGGATGTGAGCAGATCCTTTACTAATTCATACTGTGATAATCCAGAATAACAAAGGCTGCAAAGCCTTACCTGATGACCTGAAAACACGAAGCAGTATTGATGTACTCCAAATTTATTCCTCTTGGGAGCTAAGTTAAAAAGAGGTCATATATGTTAACTGGTTTTAGGAGTACTTGCCTACGCTGTGTTAAAGACATCACTGAGTTTTATTGAGCTCCGTATGACTTAGATGGGACACCTCATGACTACTTATTCTTTTCTTCCTCCCTCAGCTAAAAATTGAGCAGGTCTTAATAGTAAACACATATGCATACATTATCTACCTTGCACACTTTATCTACATGTATGCACACTTGAAGACTTGCCCAAATGAGCTCTGCCCTAATGGCTTCCCTGTCAGAATCCTAATAAGAGCAGTTCCTGGAGGTGTGCTTTGACCAGGAGACACGCAATAACTCGCATCTCTTGTCTCCCTGTGCAGTGGGTTATCATCGAACAGGGATGCTATACGTACTCCTTGGTGGTGGTGCCGCTCTACGACACACTGGGAACTGAAGCTATTACTTATATTGTGAACAAAGGTAGGATGTCTTCAGTAGATATGCAACTGCATGTGTGAGGGCAGAGCTGACGGAGTAGAACTCTAGTCTTCAGACTAGAAGAGTCTTATAGTACTAACTGCTGAAGTATGGCTCTAAATTCCTTTTGTCTTATTGATATTGTTTTTCTCCTTAGCTGACTTGTCATTGGTTTTCTGTGACAAACCTGACAAGGCCAAGCTTCTGCTAACCAGTGTGGAAAAGGGGGAAACTCCAGTCCTCAATACCATTGTTATCATGGAGCCTTTTGGTGTAGACCTCGTGGAACGTGGCAAAAAGTGTGGGGTAGAAGTCTTCAGCATGAGAGAAATAGTGGTAAGTAGACTTAACCTGCTTTATTGCTTTCAGCTCCTTTACTTTGGACAAGTTTACTGAACAGGTTTCAGGACTCTGAACACAGTGTGGGGGAATAGTTTCAGAATACCTAAAGATCAAGAGGTAGTTACACAAAGCCTTTTAAATAGATTTTTTTAAAGATGGAAAACAACTTGCTAGTGACACTTTGAAGTGTGCAAAATGTAAAATCATGGTTGCCGAGTTATTGGTGCAAAAGCTTATTAATGTGGTCCAGAGAACATAAGATCTGGGCTTTGCTTTGTCTGTGTGAAGCTGTAAGAAATGACAATCACACATAGCAATGCTGGCAATCCTTCAAAATACTGACTGCAATAAGAATCTCTGTAGGTCTTGATTTGTAGTAAAATGTTATCTTGCTCTGTGCACTGAATCTACAAAAAATTTGTAGGGGGAGATGGAGAATTTTAGCCAATCTTTCCAAAATTGGCCAGTGGTAATTAAGGCAGTGTAATTTCTGGGTTTTGCCTAACTACTTAGTATTCAATGGTTTATAGTTCTGTTCGTGGTGATCTTGTCTGCAAGGATCTTTTGTTGCAGTTTCATTATTGGAGAAATCGTCTCAGCTGTAACTGCATGGTGTACACTTTTATTGTGAAATTATAAAACAGGATTTAGCCTAGTTCCAACTTGGATTCTTGTCAAGACTTGACTCACTGAGACGTTAGCACTTCCAAATAATCATGCTTGAGTTCTGCAGGTGTCTTGGTAACTGGCAGGAATTGCTAAATTTCTTTGAACTTTAGTAAACTTGTTTTCTCAGATATTTTCTGTGTTAATGGGGCCACCTTCTGGTAAGGAGAAAAAAGTGCTAGCATAGCTTTTAAAAGACAGGGAATTTTATCTTGGGTAACCTACCTCAGCCAGGCTGAAAGGGAGCTAGAGATACCATGCGGAATAAATGATTTGTACAGTGTTATGCTAGACCGGGAGAAGGATTGGATTAAAGTTGGATGCTTTAAATTAGATGTTTAGGGGCTTTTTCAGAAGTACATTGTAGTTCTGACTTAACTATACTATTGTAACTCAAGCACATCATGCTTGGGTGAACGTGGTAGTAGTTTTCTAGATTTCTACCTTGAACTTCTTGTTCATTTGTGCTTCCTAGGTTATTTAAACAGTACTTCTGGGCGTCTTCCAGATGCCATAAGCCTGGTTTCTACTTACTACATGTATGTGTTGTAGCTGTGAGTCAATGGCTGTTAAACAGGGAGAAACGTTAGAGTTCTGTTTATCTCCTAGGTAAGAAGTGGATAGAGCTTTTGGTTGTATATTAGGTAAACAGTGACTGTTACTTAAAATGAGCTGTAGAGAAGTGCTGACTTTCTAGTGGCCCCTGGAATGTGGATGCTGCTGTTTCCACAGACAGCAGGATTGCCATATGGGCAAACTTTGGTGCAATGGCACAGTGTCAAAAAGGCAAACTTACAGGCATGGACATGTTAACTATTTTTTCCTGGTACTTGCTTCCTGCCTCTGCATAGGATCTTAGTGATACACTTCTTCAGCTAACCAAGCTAAAGCAACACTAGGCCTAGTAAATGAACGTGCACTTGGAATGTAAAGGCAATGGGCAAGTAATCCATCTGCGTTCAGAGGGTGCTTCCAAACCTATGCTTAAAAAATGGACTGTCTTGCCTAAGTTTCTAAACTAGTATCGTTTCTAATGCTAAATAAGCATGAAATAGGACGTCTAGACTTAAAGGTTTTAAGCTCAGTAATACAGAGCTTAAGCTTTCAAATCTTTCCTGTTAATTGTAATGTCTTCTACTGGTAAAAGGATATATCTGGTATCTGTTTCCGTGAAGATCTGTGGCATCCTTAATGTTTTGGCCTAAATTATGGTAAGGAGGGAGAAAGAAGGAAGAGAGGCCTGGGGGAAAGCGAACTTCATACTCTGTACTCTTCAGTGCAAAAGGAGTACAGACCAAGGACCTCTCATCACAGGCTTAAGTCTTCATCTTCATAAACAGTGAGGTACACCTGAAAGTGCCTATTAAAATGGGTAATGATACATCCAGTCAAAGACTGTCAATAGCACGTCTTCTATATGTTATGACTTGTCATGGCACTGCTTACTCTTGAGCTTCTCTTATAAATGATTTTGAGGGGGAAAAAATGAAAATGCATCCCTGTGTGTTAGGCTAGTTAGCACTTCTGTATTTATAGCTCACATTAGTTCATCTGTTCTTTTGTATCTTTTAAAACTTGCTTTAAAGCCTTCATAAGGCCTTTTATGGTTAAAATGCCCTAACAGCCTAAACAGTAAAACCCTATAGTGTTTGATAACATCTTGTATGGTAAACTTGAAAGCACTGCCTTTTGCTTTATATCTAAACAACATTTCTTCCCTCCTTCCCCCTTCTGTAGGAGCTGGGAAGAGCACACAGGCAAAAACCTATGGTAAGTATGAAATTAGTTCAGTCAGTTTAATCCAAGATGGGTAGCATGCTGTAGACCAACCTAGCCTGTCTCCCATAGCGCAAGGTAACACTAGTACTTCAGTGTTTTATCCAGGAAAATCTTTTTCCTTGCTATCTTAACCATACTAATACTTTCTTAACTTTCATAGCCTCCAAAGCCAGAAGATCTAGCAGTGATCTGTTTCACCAGTGGAACGACAGGTACTCCTCATTACATTATGCAGAATTTATTATCCTGTTTGTGCAAAACTATGCAGACACAATCCTACTTTTTTCAAGACTCCCCTCTGCTGCTGCATCTTTTTGGCAAGTAGTAGCTGGGGAAGTTCTATGGTAAGATTCCCTTTGATTATTTTCCCATTGATCAATGAAAAGTTGCAATGTATTGGAAGTGTGGGGAGGCTACTTTTTTTGTGCTCAGAAATAGGTACTGAAACTATTTCCATTATGATAGGGGTCCTGGATCATATCTCAGAGTTACAGTTAAAATAAGTAAGTAAAAGAACTGAAAGAACAGGCTTTGTTTCTTAGCTCTTATGCAATATGCAGCTTACTGTAGAACTGAAAAAGTGCCTAGATGAGAATCAAATTTCAAGTGTGCGACATGATCCAACAGTGGAGTGAATGTTGGGAAAAGCACTGTATTTGTTATATCTTTAAAACATGGCCAAGTAAAGAAGAGTATCCAGGTTCAATAGATGGATCTTCACAGAAGTATTGAATTTTGGATTACAGAATTTTATTCAAGAGATATGGTGGTTTCTTAAAGATTTGGTCTCATGATATGACTTCAACATACCTTTGCTATTACAAGCTATGTATATATACATGTATATTTTGCAAATATGTTGGCTTATTCTCTTTCATATTCTGTTTGTGTAGTACACAAAGAAGGATATTATTATTTGAGAAGGGACTTTTTGATTGATAAAATGTATTTGTTTAGTCTTATCTCTGCTTCATAATTTTAAGGACCTAAAAATCTCACTTTCATCCTCATGTGCTTCTTCCTCAGGAAACCCCAAAGGAGCTATGATAACTCATCAAAATATAGTCAGCAATACTTCAGCTTTTGTGAAAGCTACAGAGGTAAACAGCAAGGTTAACATTATGAATTTGTACCATGTGTAACTTAAAACGAGGGGAAGTATCCTAGGAGTAAAAATGACATTGTGATCTCTCAAACTCTTAACACAGTAAAATCTGAGTGAAAATGGAACTTGGCAGCAAGCCAAGTACTGTGTCTGTAGTAGTCCTGAAGTTGGTGTTTATTTGAGGCCCTGTTCTTTTTGCTTTGAAAGATGTGTGAGAAGTTGCATAGTAATTCATTTTAAATTTGAAAGACTTTTGTGTATGTGTGTTTGTTTCATTTTTAATGCTCTCACATGTAAGAGTTAGTGAAGCTCTAAGTTCTAGACTTGATTATGTTTGCTTGCATAGATCTTACTGGTTTCTTCTCTCAACATGGGGAACTCTCCTAGTCTCATCTGAATGTTAACTCTGGACTAGAAATAGCCTCATGGAAGCACAGGGCTATGCATAGACCAGTGTGGATCTACTGGCTCTTCTTGGGGATGCTTTCGTATGCCTCTGCCCAAGCCAGTATTGCTGCATAACAATCACTGGTCTGGCACGACCTGGGAACTTGTAATACAGTACTGCCTTAGGCAGTATGGATGTCCCCAAAACTGGACAGTGAGGTAACATTCAGGCCATTCCTCTAGATCTTGAGCAGTATGGAAAAGATCTAGAGTAAAATAATTCTGCTGCTACTGAAGTCTACCTTGCTCAGCCCAAAATAGTGTGTTGGTTTCAGCTGTGGGCCTTGCATGATGCCACCTTGCTGGGATGCTGTGAGCAGAGCACTGTTTGCTCCCTAGCCCGAAGGCCTCTGTGCTTAAGTATGATAATCTAGAAGTGTAGAGAGGGAGAGAGAGAAAAAAGCAGGGTTTCATTCTGCTATGCTTAGAGTTTGGTTTGATGTTACAGATGGGAATATGCATTGCATTCTGTCAGAGTCATCGTGTCTGTCAGCAGTGCAAGCTCTCAATGAGAGATGCATAGACCTATTAAGAATGGGGAGGAGATGATACATATTTACTCCTGAAATACGTTAAATACTTGCATGAATGCATGAGAAGGATAACTGAACATACTGACGCTTAAGACAGACTTTTAGTTTACAGTAAGCTACTAAAGTTCATTCATAGGCTATCTCTGCAGACAATTCTAAGATCAAACAAAACCAATGTAACCATATTGTTTTGCCATGTATTTTACGTATGGGATCAAGTTAAGATACTGGTCTTGTGGTTAGATTGTGTAATATGCTCTTGCTATAAATGTGACAGCCTAACTCTTGCAGCAAACTTGTCAAAGAACTTCTGACCTAAGATGACCTACACTGTGATATTGTACTCCTAAGGCATACTACTACTACTACTACTACTACTTTAATTTTTCTTTTCACAATTTCTATAATGGAATTTTCTGTGACTTTCAAACTGTTTCTATGCATAACCTTACAAATGACAAATTGCAATAAGATGAATGATTACTGTACTTGGCTCTAACAAACAACTACAATTTCTGTAATCTCTCTTTATGTGTAATACTTTTAATGAAAGAAAAACAATGGTTTCATTACAGGTAAAACTGAAGAGCTCAGATGTCTGATTACGCATTACTGCATTTAATTAGCAATAATTAAATTTAATTTTCATTAATTCTCTTTTGCTGAACACTCTTACTTTCAGAAAGCATTCATACCTTCCCCTGATGACACTCTGATATCATTCCTGCCCTTGGCTCATATGTTTGAAAGAATTGTTGAGGTAGGCATCAGTTTGTTCTAAGAACTATTGCAACTTATTTTTTCTTGCAGAATGCATTGTTATTGAATCCCAGTGATACACACTATTCCTTTTTGCCTCTTGCACACATGTTTGAAAGGTTGGTTGAGGTAAGGCTCAGGAAAGCAATATCCTATAAACAGTGAGTACTAGACAACTTGTTATCATGTCTAAATAAAGCTAAGAGCTAGAGTTAGTAAGAAAATATTTTCTAAAAATAAAAGGTGGAAGGAGGACTTTTATCTCAGTGGAATAAAGCTTTTCTCTTTTTGCTTATGCTTTAGCAGGCATAGTCGTGATGGGCTTACAGTTAGACTGGATCTTGAAGGTCTTTTCCAACCATAATAATTCTATGATTTTATGACTTCTCTTGTCCATGGTATCATAGTGTCCTTCCCCTCCGCCTAAAGAAAATGGATGGTAATGGCTCTGAAGTCTCTTAAATAGTTTGTTTTATCTTTTGCCACAACTTGGGGCTCCCTTTTGGAGGATGATAAACCTCAGGGCACCTTAATAGAGAAATTTGAGCCCATAGTTACACTCCTGAAGGCAGGTGTATGTATGCTGAAAGTAGATATATCGCAACTGCTGAAAAAACATATACGTAGGCAGAGACACGCAGAGCCAGAAGTTGAGCCCCCTGATTTCAATTTGAAATGCTGAATTTTCTACTGAGCAGGCTAAGTCAATGTGTGCCTTCGTATTTTTATTTACGTGTGTGCTTGCACACACGTGCGCATTTGTCATGGAGACTGGGAATAGGTATGACCTGTGGTACGCAGTTGCCCACAGATTTTTTCAAGACTATTTTTTCCTGGTAACCTGGACAGAGTTAGGTTTTGGTGCCCATTCTATTAATTTCCATCTTGCATCAGAAGGTGAAAGCTCTGTTTTGGGTAACAGCTCTGTTGGTTGTCCAATAAAAACAGGAAAGAAATTTGTGTTCTAAAAGGTAAAATGAGGAGCAGGGGGTTGGTATCTGAGTATTCCTTTGTTTGTGGTCTCTATGAAAGAGATGGTTAAGCAAAAAGCTTCACTCTGTAGGAAGAAACAATTCTTTTCTGTTGGGGATAGGTATGAACACAGAGACAGAGGTATGAACACAGACAGCTTCTGTGAGAAGTTGTCTTTAAAGCCTGTCCCTTGCTAATGTTGCAAAGTTGGTGGTCTCTGATCTCTACCTCCTGAGGAAGCTGGAGGGCTAAAGAAAATGCCAGGCCATGTGCCTGTCCCACCAAGCACTGGCAGTTGCTGTTTACTCCATTTAAACCAGTGCATTTGCTCCTTTTAGTAGATGATGACAAAGCATGGGTGGAGAGGAAAAGGGAGTCTTGAACAAGTCTCCCGTGTGGAAAGCACAACAATGGATGGCAGGAAATGACAGGAGAGATGTTATGGGGAAGGGAAGGAAAATGAATTGGGCAGGTAGAGAAACACAAAACACATAGGGATGTTGTTAAAGAATAAAGAAAAAACAAAGAAAATAAGAAGGAGTGGGGGGAGGAAAAAAGTAGATACTGAGGTGGGGGATGATCCCAGAAAGAATGTGGACCAAGACAGGATTAAGCCTTCCTTTGTTGGGTGTAGGTCTGAAGTGATGCAAAAATAAGTATTGGCTCTTTTTGCTAAAATCTCCCAAAGAGTGTTTGATCACCTGACAGCAAACTCTTTGCTAATGTCAATCATGTTGTGAAACAGGAAGGAAATTGAAATATAAGAGAATGAAACAATTACACAACAGAAATTCCTGCTGGACCAGTGCACAGCATGTGCTGACTTAAATGCAGAATTTCTTGCTGTATATAGCAGGAAACAAAGTTACAGTATTTTAATAAGCTTGCTAAGTGAACTTTTAGAATACAGAAGTCTTGTTTTTCAGTCTTTGCTACCTCCATGTTACTGGCTTGGCCTTATTTGGCCAGCTGTCTTTTCAGATAAAGGCTTTTGTGCAGTATCTATATTGGCCTGTGTACAATGGGCATGTCTTGCTACTTGAGCTCTCCTGTCCTGCTCTGCAGCCTGCGATTGCTGTAGAACTTGCTCAGATGCTGTGGGGATTAAGGTGGACCCTGCACAGTCCACCCCTCCTAGGGCTGTCATACACAGATATAGGTAGAAGAAATTATACATCCCATTTTCACAGGTGTTTTCCTAATTTCTAACAGTGTGTGGTTCTATGCCATGGAGCTCGGATAGGATTCTTCCAAGGGGATATCAGGCTACTTATGGATGACCTAAAAACGCTACAGCCAACTGTATTTCCTGTAGTACCACGACTGTTGAACAGAATGTTTGACAAGGTAAGTTTAAAGGGGTGAGTCTAGAACTAAGCAAGGTTTTAACAGATGTTTCTGAAGTTTGTGCTAGCATGGTAGAAGCAACTACCGTGTTTGCTAGGCATACTAACAAATGGTTGTCTTCCTTTCTAAACACGCCTGAAAGCATAGGAAATAGTATTTGGTTGTATCACAGCACTTCCAGGCAGCAAATATTAGTTAGAGAAGGCAAACTAGGAGATTTGGCTTTTGTCCAGCTTTATTACTGACCTAGTGTGTTGCTCTGAGCAATCTATTTAAGTTCAGTCTACAACATGACTGTGGTGCTTAGTGTTTCCATGCCACACTTTTAGCATCTGACTCATGGAGTGGAATTTGGAAACCCAGGTCAGGTGTTCGCCTGTGCTCATACGGCCATGTACAAGTTTCCTACGCAAGAGCCAACCTATCCAGCAGGGAGAGCCAAAGCAGCCAGTCTGGAGGGCTGGGGAGAGCGTGTGTCAGCAGCCCAACTCTCCGCTCTACTCTCTGCTTACCTGTTACCCTGACCTTGGTCATCTGAGGGGGAAATTGAGAAGCTGATTCTCCTCCTTGGACTTAAGGCTTTAAATCATCCTTTTATATATGGATGACTGACTAATCTTGGGACATAGTCAGAGGAGTTGAGAGGATGCCACTCTCTTGGCCACTAAAGAAATAGCAGACCTGTTCTATGTCCCCTGGAGAGTGTCCAAACAGTGAGGCTAGAGGTGAGGATCAGGCAAGGAGTTTGCCTGTTGGAAGAAGTACTTTGAAGCAGCCAGTAGTATGATGCTTGTTCTGTTTGGCCCAGAACAAATAGCATGACTAATCCATTTGGAGAGGACAAAGTCCGGAGACCTGTCTGTTCATCTGTAGGACTTAAAACTCACAGAATGGTGGCTGTTGGTGCTGTAGAAACACAGCCAAAACTTGGGACTGTCCTCTCCTCTTTTCACACACTTTTGGCACAAGTTCAACCTCACTGTCCTTGCACTAACTTGGCATGTGATACTCAAATGTGGAAATTTGAGGTGGGATCCCCAGTAATGTTGAGGGGAGCTACTGGGTCTGTCCTAAAGTGAACATCCTAATCTATGGTCTCTCTCTACTCTGTGGCTTTTGGTGAACTTCTAAGTGTAAAAAAAAAAAAAAAAACCTTTCAGAAGTGACCTGAAAACTGAGTTTATATATGCTAGGCAAATCTGTGTTTGAAACTTCTGAAGGCATATGCATCTTCTTGAAAAACTTCTTATTGTTTCAAGTATGTCTATTAATTTTCCTATTATGGGGGGAATATTATTTTGAAGATGCTGAGGATTATCCTGAACTCAAATTTAAATAAAACTAGGATAGCAAAAAAGCAAATGTCTGCTTTCATTTTAATGAAGGAACAATGCATCAAGAAAGCAATGCACACAGGTGGATGTGAAGTGAGAACTAGTTAAACACTGATTTTTGGCAGACAGATTTTGAACTAAAACACCAAAATCCAGATTTGCAAGCTTCTTCCATAAGGATTTTAACAGCATTTTACCCATAAGGATTATTTAATTTACCTGTTTCACTCTCAGAAGTCTCTATGCATGCTACTGTAAGAAAAAGGGGATTGTAGTCTGAGTCTTCTAATGCAAGATTGTCATTCTTAATAGATTTTTGGACAGGCAAATACATCACTGAAGAGGTGGATGCTGGATTTTGCTTCAAAAAGGAAAGAAGCAGAACTCAGAAGTGGTATAATAAGAAATAACAGTTTCTGGGATAAACTTATCTTCCGCAAAATACAGGTATGCTTGAAAGTCTGTACTTGCCTACTAAGAATTTCCATTACAGATATTGGAAAATCTGGGATAACTTTATTTGGTAGTGATGGTTATTTTGTGAACAAACCTTCAAATATGCTTCCTTTATGACACAAAACAGCCAAGTAACATGTCATTTTCATGCTGCAAGTGTGAAGCATCACCATTAGATCTCATCTAGTTATTAATCGGCATCAGTTTGCGATACTGAATTTGATATGAGTGGCTGTACTATGATATGTACTTGCCATATTATACAGCCTATGACAAAGAGCTGTCTGGTTATTCAGAATAAAACTCAAAACAGTCGTGTTTTGTTTTGTTTTTCCACCTTAATCTTTCAGTTTCTTTGTTTTACTAATCTGCTACTTGTAATAGGGAAGTTCCTGGTTCTTCCTTACATTATTCCTTTTGAAAATAAATATTGTCTTTCTGAAAAAGGAAAGCTAAATGTTACTTAGTGCCACCTGTTGCTCCTACAGCCTCCCCACTGTTAGTAAATTTCAAGTAAGCCTGGTGTTATGCATGTTATTCACTTGACATAACCCTGATGTTGGTTGCATCACATACCCCTGTGGATGACTCTTACAGTGCATGGGATGTCTGAGAAGTAGGTGCAAGATGGATTTATAGTATGACTGCTTTAAATACAAACCTGTTGCTACCGGGCCACGACTTAGGCTCTTTAGACTTCTGGCTGAATATGTGGTATAGTAACACCACAGGTAGCATTGGAAGGTACTGCATATTTGAGATATGTCTACTTCCAGCTACTATGAGGGTAAAACTCCAGTTTGCTATAGAGTACTATACCATAACCTCTAACATTTCTGGGTGGTGCTTGTAGGTGAGTAGTGGCTGAGGGTGGGAGAGAAGACTCTGGAAACCTCTCTCTAAAATCCTTTTGGTGTCCACAGTATCTTGTGTCTGTTGTAGGCAAGTTTGGGAGGAAAAGTAAGGCTGATGGTCACGGGAGCAGCACCTGTATCTGCAAGTGTCCTGACCTTCCTAAGAACAGCTCTTGGTTGTCAGGTGAGTTTCCTGGCTTTAACCCAGAACACAGAGATTCCAGTAACTGATTCAAGCTTTGTAATGAGACTACATTTCTAGCGGTCTGATTACACGGATTACTATTCTTAGCATCCTCTTTGGAGGCTATACAAGTGCATATTTACGAGCTCAATTCCTTCAGAGTTCATCTCCCAAAGGTTTTGTGATACTGAAGCAACCAACCGAACTGTCTTAAGGGAAAGACTGTTTGGGTTGCTGCAACCTGTAATGTTCTTGCATAAACTGCTTTTATTCTTCAAATAAAAACAAATATTCTTCAATATTGAGAGGTAAAATTCTCAAATTTTTGCAGAGGATGGAACAAATGTGATATGGTAAACCTCAAGGACTGGAGTCACTAAAACACTCTAACTTTTAAATATATGGGACTGCCATGACTTTGTGTTTTTTCACTGCTGTGCTGTTGAAGCAGTGAATGCTTTGCACATAAAGGGGAAACCTGTCCTGTATATAATAACCATAGATCTGTGATGGGATGGGGGGATATTATTCTTGACTGTCTTAGACAAAACTGTCATTGTTAGTGTTTATATTATCCTCTTTTTAATGTTTATTCCTGTGGAATACTCCCTGCTGGTTTCATGTTTGGTCTGTGCAGGTGTACTATGTGTGTGTGAATTGGAGTAAAATGAAGGTGTAATAATAGCCCTTGAAATTGTGTATTTTAATAAGGTTCTTTGTAGGATGGTGATAATCCTTTTTATAGAAGATGTTGAGAACTATGTTAAAATCAGATTTAAACCTGAGTAGAAAAACAAGCAAAAATCCTTTTAACAAAAAAAAAGGAAGAAAAAAAAAAGCAAGAAACTTAAATAAGCTTTTGGCTTCCCTTCCTAGTTCTATGAAGGTTACGGACAGACTGAATGCACAGCTGGATGTTCGCTGTCACTGCCTGGTGACTGGACAGCAGGTATGGAGTCCTGTGGTCTGTGTGTCTGTGAAATGTCGGGATGCTGATCACATTGTTTTCTGTTACTTATAACTATCATAAAGCATAAGATAGGGTTTTCCTCGGAGAAATAATAAAAGTTTTAGGAAAGATCCCTTGATGTCCCTGCTTCTAATAGCTAGAAATGTTAAACGATCCAAATTTTAATGGACCTTGTAAGTTGACTTGGATGTAGAAAAGTCCATAGTACCAAGCTGATGCTATTCTTGGAGAATGGGAATCTACTGTGTATAAAAATAGCTTTGGAAACCCAAATGACCTCTCTTTTGTGCCAAAGCAGTTTACATTTCTCAACATCTCTCTCTGTTACACCTCCATTTCCTTACCTGAAATAATCTTAATATTTCAAGTAATTTTGAGAGTTCTGCTAGTGAGGTATGTCAATAGAAGGAGGATAATAACAGTAAAAAGCTACATGGTTCAGAAGCTGATAGTGTTTATCAGTGATTATCAGGAACTTCTTTTCCTTCTTTTGGATAACTTAAATGCATAAACAGTGTAAGGTGTAAGGACCTGGCCAAAAGCTCATTGAGGCTATTGAACACTTCCTCTGTTTCATAGGTCATGTTGGAGCTCCGATGCCATGTAATATCATAAAGCTTGTTGATGTAGAAGAAATGAATTACTTGGCTGCCAAAGGAGAGGGTGAGGTGAGTGATTTCTATAGGTAAATAGAAGCCACTTAAATCTTGGAAGCTTTCTTTTTCATTCATGAAATAACAAGTCACTGCTGGAATTTGGTAAAACTGGCCTGCAGCCAATAATCCCTGTCTTGCATGTAGGCAATCCAAGGAAGCAAAGCAGGCTGTTAATTACTTGATTTGAAAATTTAGCAGTGTATTGCACTAATGCTTTAAACTTTTATGTTGCAGGGAGGTGGCAAGAGAATAAATTTGCTGGGATGGTTTATAGAAAACCAAAATTGGAAAGAATGCTTTTATCTAATGGTGTCTGCAGTGTACCAGATCACATACTGTATTTACCTAAACCCAGACTTTCTGTCTTGCAAAAACTAGCGCATTGGAAGGGAAGAAGTTTACCGTGGGATAACAAGTTGTTGTGCATTGGCAGTTGTGATGAACATGCCGTGTTCCACATGGGGGTTGGAGGCCTCAGTTGAGCAGAGCTGTGTCTTCCTGCCCATGTCTGTCAGGAAACACTAGCAGGCCTCTATCTCCCTGCCCCGTGCCAGGAGCCTGCTATCCCATCCCGCCTGGGAGGTGTAAGCAGGCAGCCCGGGCCAAGGTGTGAGGTACCTCCAAGTAAAGCAAAAAAACCCAGAAACGACCAAGGAGCTTGCTGCTCACATGTGGCCGCTGCCTGAGGGTGCTTCTGCACAGAGCTAACACCAGATGTATTACAGGCTTTGAGAATCCAATTTTATATGCAATGCTATATGCCCTTTTTAGATACTTTGCCCAGGTATAGCTATAAACCACTTTGTGTATAGACTTTGAAGGGATTCTAACTGTGGTTGTTTCAAGCCCTGCAAGTGAAGTACAGTAATTGTGGTGTCTTTCATAGGCTTTTGAGAGCCCTTGGGATGATGAACAAAAAGTGCCTTATGCAAGTAACTTTGTGATTGCAAAGAGTATACAATACTCTGAGGAGCTCCGAGGGGGAGGAGAGGATGCCATGATTTGCTTGGGACCAGAGATGCCCTCACTCCTCCACTCCCCACATCCACCACAAGTCACTGGGCTTTCTTAAAATCCCTGGACTACTAAAGGATCTAGTCAGGAATGGTGGAGGTGGGAGGCTGACTGGCTGCAATTCGAAGAACGTCTGGATTCCTCCGTGTTGTACATGACCCCATCTTTAGGCTTTATCAGTTTTTCTCCTACACTTTAAACATCCTTTTTTAAGTTTGCTCTGTTAGAAAAAGTGAATATATATAATTATAATGAGAAATAGTTAAATAATTACAAAAAAGGCTCTTTTCTTAATGTTTCTTTATACTTACTGTGAAAGCTTGCTGAATTAGGAGTTACTTGGAATTTATATAAGTATAATAATCCCTTAAAATTATCATTAACATTACAATGCAAACAATTACTAACATTACAATGCAAGCTCTTCTGGATCTAACAAATGCAGGTGTCTTAACCTACTTTGCTGTGCTGAAGTCCTTAGCTGTAAACTGTCTCTCATTCACCTTTGCCTAAGATAGATTTGCATCCTCTTCTGTCTGCTCTTCAGCTTTTATCTTCACTGGATCAAATACATTTTTGGGGTCTCCTCAACATTGTTTACTCAGTATGCAAATCCTGACAACTTTGACTCTACTGTGATTTCTATTTTAGATAACAAACAAGTGTTTGCTTGATCTGCAGCTTTTTGCATAGCTATCTCTCTAATAATGTTTGTGCTGCTTACAAGGGCCAAATCAAAACTGTTCCCTGAGAGATGGTATTTCTGGATACCGACAGAGTTGGTAAATGCAGATTATTTAAACAGCAAGAAAGAACACTCCTACTAGATGGAAAGATGCTTCTATTTGCTTTTTTTATTGTATTTTACTGATGAAATTACTATGTCTCAAACATGAACAAAAGATTTCTGTACTAATGTATAAACTGCATTTGGTTTTGTTTGTGATCAGAGGAGGAATACTGAGACCTAATGGAAAAGCATTTCTGGCAAATAGTGATTGTGAATTTCACTTCCTCGTAGCATGAACTAACGAAGTGTTGTTTCAGGTGTGTGTGAAAGGGCCAAATGTCTTTTCTGGTTATTTGAAAGATCCAGAAAAAACAGCAGAGGCTCTCGACAAAGATGGCTGGCTTCATACAGGAGATATTGGGAAATGGCTACCTGTAAGTGAACTTGGGAAACTGAGGTCTATTTCTGTAGTTGTTATTGCTAACTTAACAAGTGAAGCTACCTATTTGGTATCAAAAATAACTAACAATAAGACAATAAGTCCAGGAGGAGGATAGGACTTACAACTGGTACTGTTCTAAATGAAACAATGTGAAGGATCCAAGACAGTTTATTCACACAAGTTATTCATAAAACAGTAAAATACTGTTAGAGCCAGAGCTCTGTAAAACTAATGGGAGAAAATAAACATAGGCACATCTAACCTAACTGGATCTAGGGAAAGCCTCAGAATAGGCACTGCTAATGCTCTCCACCCCTACTCTGCCAATACAGATTTATTTTTAAGCTAGAATTTAAGTAGCAACACTTCTGGTCTGTTGAAGACTACTTGCAAATGTTGCAAAATAGTCTCTGAAGTAGAAATGCATAAAAACAAGCTTTTGTTTGTGTTTTAATTCTGGTGTGTTACGTGATCTGCCACAAAGTGCTTAAGCTGTATAGGCCAGTTACTGTGCGAAGGGTCTCTTCTGAGCAGAAATTATTTCTGCCAACAGAATGGTACACTGAAGATCATTGACCGGAAAAAACACATCTTTAAACTGGCCCAGGGAGAGTACATAGCACCAGAGAAAATAGAGAATGTGTATCTGAGAAGTGAACCTCTTGCTCAGGTGTTTGTCCATGGAGAGAGCCTGCAGGTAAGCATTCTTTGGGTAATTTTGTAATGAGCCCAAGAGGAAGCTGCAGAAAAGCCCTCCTTGCCTCTCTCTGCCCACCCCAAACTTCTATGGGATGGGAATCTTAGTTTTAGGTAAGACTTCTAAAATTTAATTAACACTTTGTTTTTGAATCCAGTTTGGACATCTCAGGTTATGTTTCTGGATTTGGTTTTACACTAAGCAATGGAGCTAGATTAATTTAGTTTTGAGTATTAATCATAATATATAAATTGCTAATAGCATCTAGGCAAATTCAAATAACACTCCATTTACATTTTTGTAAGCGTAAATTAAAACATAGGTCTTAAGTCTCTTAAGCAAGGGCTTCTAAACTGAAGTCTTGTTTTGAGGCGGTAGAAAGCTGCTGATTTTACAGCAAGATAAGAGTTTCTTTTAGAATGACTAGTAAAAAGTGGACAATTCAAATATTCAAAAAATGAGAAAATATTTCTTCTTAGGCCTTCTTAATAGCTGTTGTGGTACCTGATCCAGAGACTTTGAGCAATTGGGCCAAGAAAAGGGGATTTGAAGGTTCATACGAAGAGCTATGCAAAAACAAGGTGGGTCATATCTACTGAGGCAGTTAACTATTCTGCTTGAGCTTTTTCAAGATCTACAGTGTGCTATCTTTCTGTGTCCACAGGACCTCAAAAAACTCATTCTGGAAGACATGGTGAGAATTGGGAAAGAATTTGGCTTGAAGTCATTTGAACAGGTGAGATATTTAGAAAAGTGTTCTGTTCTTACTGGCACTTCAAAACAACACTATAATCCAAATCTCAAAATTGGTTTTAATTAGCATTGGGGAAGCTTTTATGTAAGGGGTTCTGTTATGATATCTGAGCATTTCCTGCTCCTTTCCTTGCCCTTTTAGCCTTTTCAAAGGGTATAGATTGGCTAGTAACTGTTTATTTTCCAGGTCAAAGACATTACCCTGCATCCAGAAATGTTTTCCATTGAAAATGGCCTGCTGACACCAACACTGAAGGCCAAGAGACCAGAACTACGAAAATATTTCAAGTCACAGATAGATGAACTCTATGCTAATGCCAAAATGTAACTGAGAATGGATTGAGGAAAGTGGCACACATCTGATGTCTACTGTTGACCTTCATATCTGTAATTTGACTACAGCAAACATAAGGAAGGAAACTGTGCAATCATTAACTTCTACAATAATGGGTACTTGCCATAGGAACATTGAAGAAATGGAACACTGCCTTACTGTCAAGTTGTGTTGCATATTGTTTTTATGGTGACCTACAATTTCCAAAAAGAGCCTTAACTATAAATGGTAACTATGTGTAAGTTATTTAAGATTTACTTGGCCAAAAATGGGACTCTTCTTAACCAAGGAGCTAAGATATTTTTTTCTTATAATTGCCAGCACGTTTGCAGTCTGCAGCGTATCTTGCGGTTGTCAACTCCAAACGGATTTGGTAGGTTTGAAACACCTCTAAGTATCTTGCACCCCAGGAAGGATGAATTAGCCTGTCAAAACACCAGTTGTATAGCTGGTATCACATCTTGTATTAGCCCGAATACTAGCTGGGGCAAGGTGTCAGAGTGACTTTTTCCCTTTTGTGTCCCCAGCGATGAGTTTTGAGGTTTACTTTTGTAAGGTAGAAGTTGGAACTTCCCTCAAAAGAGACTGGTTCTTGCAAGTGCTCCAGAGTAAGTCTGCATTTGATTTTCCTGCACTGGAAGTGTGGATGCAGTTAATTAAGTGATGCAGCCTTTGCTACATTAACACAGTTCCAGAGAGATGCCAGCCCTGTAACTGAACAGATCCTAACTCTGGCGAGAAAACTAGAGATCTAAAAATAAAACCATTCAAGAGGATGGGCTATGCTAACAGTCAGGTAAACATGCACCAGGTCTAGCCAGTTGTTCTCCTGCAATGAGCATACATTTAAATTGCATTATTTTAAATGTGATGGGTCCTCTATAAGCAGAATAGTTTCTGACCTGAGGTTTTCTGTGCATAATGAGCCACTGAGGATTCTTCAGTGAAACAGGCCAGGTAGAATGTCTGTTTCTGCCTGATACTGTACAGCAATTGGAAGCATTCAAAAATGCTGATGGAATTGTGTGGTGCAGGATAGTGATTTGTTCAGGGATTAAAAACTAAATTCCCAGATTAAATATAAATTTACTAGTCTACCTTTTGTTTGAGAATCAGCAGAAATAAGCCTTATTACAGTGTAAGACTTTCTTTAACAGATTTGGTTTTGCATTAGCATTCATTGCTGTTTTTTGAAAACATGGATATATGTAAAATACAAGCACAACAAGGTTTGCACTAAGATTTGTGTGTGATTGTAATGCACTACTCTGTAGCGTAATTTCATACATGTGTGCAATTAAGGTACACAAATCCAAGTCAACTGTTAGAGCAGTAGTTTTACATTGGAATTCAAATGTTTGCTTAGTGTTGCCTATTTCTATGTTTTATAAAACCAAAACAATTTTCAAAACCAATGAAGGAAACCAAAATAAATATTTCTGCATTTCAACTGGGTGATGTGGGGATTTTTTATTTGTTTGTTTTGGAGTTTTTTTTGTTTTTTAAATGAAGGAAAGGTGCTGCTGACTAACAACCTGAGGTATAATTTGGTAGCTGACAAGCTGTAAAACTCCACTACTACAAACATATATTCCTTTACATAGGATACATGCTGGTTGTTGTCACTTTACATTTGAAAAGTAACTTTCTGCTTTGATCTGATATTTATGTATAAATTCTTGGTCAGTGTTGGTAAGAAAGGGATGTTATATGTAGCCTAATTCATGACTGTTCTTTTTTTTTTAATTGCCTTCATATAGTTTTTGACAAGTCCTCATAAGCTTTTCTGTGTGTGAGTGAAATTGGAAGTCTTAAACTCATAAGCTGCTTTTGGGTTGTCCCACCTGCCCAGTCTTCCTTCTCTTCTCCCTCTTTGTTGTTCTCTCTCCTCCCCACCCCCTCAAAAGAAATAATAATAATAAAAAAGGGCATCTGACTCTTGACTTTAGGTTTGGTGTAAAAAAACTGCATAGACAAATTCATCTGACCAGGGTAGATAACGCATCATCATGATGTTTATAGCAGCCTTGATATTACTGTCAGACACACCTCTACTCCTAGCCAGGGTAGACTCGATCCTTTTGAGTAATTCTGTATATTCCTTTATGTTATATTAGTAATTTGATGCTAGAGGAACCTAAAACTAAATTTTTGGCAGTGTTAAGCCTGTAGTCCACACGCATGTGTGCTGCTTGGAAAGGTGGGCTGGAGTGGAGTGACACCTCTCCTTGGAAACACTTAAAAGCAGCTGTCAAGCACCACTTGAGGTATATGCTCTTTAAGACATCCCCTTCCATTACAGAAAAACTCTTCTTTGTCCTGATTTTCTTGTCCGGAAAAACCTTCCGAAGGAGCTACTTACCACTGCAGCACCAGAGCTCTAGCGGCTGTTGCTACCTCTTTGCCTTGCCAGCCTCAGCTCTATGCTGCTGCTAATGATTTAGAAATCTAAAGAGAAGTTGCTCGTTATCCCCAAGTGCTGGTTTTGCGTGTTTTAGTTTATGGGAAAAGGGGGAAAGACTTTAGAAGAACAAATCTTACCTATAGCGGGAGATGTGTGAAAGGAAAGTCTTCTCTCCCCTTCTCAACCATCTGGTATTAGACCTTGTTCTATCTAGTTTTAAAAGTCGATGAAATCCCTGTTTATGTTTTAACTAGTAGGTAGTTAAGTGGCAGAGATCTGGACTGCACCGGGTTTAGCGTGATCCCGTGTGCTCTGGCAGCTCTTACAGCCCGCCCTACTCTTGTAGCGTGTGCCGAGCCGCCTCGGCAGGGGTCGCCACCCGCCGCAACGGCCGCCGCGCCGCAGCCGTTAGGGCGTCACGAGCCGGCGGGCCGCCGCCTCCCGCCGCGGCGCGGCGCCCTC
>JAWLRI010000003.1:303791-326552 GCA_034781795.1 Crypturellus tataupa | reverse complement strand
GCGCCGCCGGGTGAGTCCGCGGGGCCCCGCGGCCGTCGGGCGGCGCGAGGCGGGGGAGAGGGAGGCCGGGGCGGCGCAGCGGCGGCCATGTCAGGTGCGCAGAAGCGCACGTTTTGGGTCCCGGCCGCGAGCTCCGGCGGCGGCTCCTCCAGGGCAGCTCTCGGGGGCAGCAGCTCTGAGAAACGGAACGAAACGGAAGGGAAGGGAAGTGCAGGTGCCGCCTGCTCGCGTTGTCCTTGCCCAGAGTGCGGCTTGCCGCTGCGCGCAGTGCCGGGTCGGCCTCTCACCACATGCGTTGAGTTAACGTGTATTTCCCCTTCTTGCCGCTTGCAGGTATAGAAACACTGAAGTGGATTTATTCTGGGGACTCGCTTTCAGTATTTATCTTCAGTTGTGTGTTTAGCATCATACAATTAGTAACAATGCCCTCAAAGAAAAAAGCTAAGAAGAGTTCCACAAATAAACTAAATGTAAGTTTCATTACTTTGAAATTCCTTAAAACTGTGACGTTAAAGGTGCCATACCGTTACAGCATCAATTCTGTATGCTGATGTGCGTGTGTTAATGCAGAGCATTAACTCACGTTAAAATTGGAAACTTTCTTTTGGAAACAACTGTATTATTGAAGGCTTGGGGTGTGGCTTTGTTTGTTTGTTTGTTAGCTTTTGTCTAGAAATAGTACCTGATCAAGCTAATGGGTTTTCTTTGGTTTTCAAAACGGCAAAAGTTTGGTAATAGTTGCGTGCATTTAAAGAGAACAGCTTAAAAGAAAATTTGATGCATCGGTATTCACTTCCAAACTTTTGACTGCTGCTACGTGATTAGCTTGGACAAAGGTGGAGACTTACGTGTGTATATGGATGAAAGAAAATGTTGTTTAAAATCTGAAAGGAAATAGGCCATGGCTCATGTAAACTAGTTACTGGGTTGCTTTAAGATTTCTAAACTTATACATCTGTATTTTTATAATAAGGTTAAGCTCATACTAAAGTGTAATACAAAACAGCAGGATATACCAGTTTTATACTACATATATATAAGCATGTTCCAGGTACTCTCTATTGTAGCTCATTAGTCAGTATTCAAGTTACTTCTGGTCAAAAGTTCTTGAAATTTGTTGTCATATTTATTATGTCTTGAACTTAAAAAGCTGGAAGGAGTGAGCTGATTGATTTAATGTGCACTCAGGAGTACAAAGTCAGCTCCCTTTCTCGAAGGAAATTGCTTTCTGCTGATGAGCCAGACGTTTCAAGGATTTTGAAGGTAGCGGAAACTGAGGAATTTGAGGAGCCTGCTGATTCCTTTGGTTGGTATTAATTTAAATATCACTTACAGTATGATTTTCATGAACTACCTAACGTGCAAAATATCTCATTGTCTATCTAGGAAAAGGTATTGTGTCTTTGCCAAGGAAATTATGGGAAGGAGAGATAGAAAACATTTTGTTTGGAGACTTTACATTTTCTTGTTAGGAAGTAACTAGAACAATGCAGTGATATATGCAGTATAAAAATTGATGAAGATACACTCAAGTCTTATAGTCTGAACCCCCAAATTTTACACCATGTGACACTGCAAGTCTGTAAGAATTTCCAACTAAAGAGAAGGTTTTATTTTGTTTCTCTTCAGTTATACTCTATTAAATAGCACAAAAGGTAAAGTGAAACTTCTGCTGTTCCAAGAACATATATGATAGCAAACTGGAATGTTCATGAGGATTTTGCCTTGCCACTGCCAATGTCACTTAGAAAGTTTTAAATCACAAGAACATATTAATGCTTCCCTACTTGTTTTCAGATTAATAAAATGAGATGTGCTGAAGAATCTCTTGATTTAGGTGGAATAGGGACCTCTGTGTATAGGCCCTCTTTATTTGTAAGTAATGTATTTCAGTAGCAGTAGGAAATCTTTCAAGAATGGTGTAATCAGAAATTATCAAGAAAACGCTAAGAGCTGTTTCTCAGTTGTGATATTTGTTACTCTTTGTAAGAAAATCATAGAAATATACATGAAACTCCCAGAGACAGTATTTAAGCTATTTTAGTTTAATAGTTTTAAACTATTTTAGTAGTTATCAACAAGAACTCCACTTCTACGAGCTTTTGTAGCATTTAGTAATTGTCTTATACCACTTTTCATCATTTTTGTTACTAAAAAAGAGAGAGAAGTTAGAATTTAGAAAGTAGCCATTGGAGTGTGCCGAAGATTGATACTTGCCATAGCAAAAAGAGGTATTTTAAATAAACTATATAAAATACTTTGCTTGCTATACAGCATATTTATGTGCTGAGTTTTCATGCACTTCTGCTTTCTGTTTGTAATGGAATAGCAGGTAGATGAACGTATAAACTGTGAAGCTTTTTTTTTTTACTATATGCTTTTATAAAATAACTTTTTCCTCTACTCTTCAAATAATAATTTAAAGAAGGCTTCTTTTCTTAAGAGCAAACAAACCACAAAAAAATTAAGTAGTTGGGTAGAAATTTAAGAAGTTGGGTGGAAAACAGTGCTATTATATCCATAGTTTTTGCCTGAACAGATGGGAACCATTTTCATACAGGTTATTTTCTTTCTTTTATAGATCATCCTTTGCACAGTACTGCTGTGGATGCTTATGGAGAAGAACATTCAGAGAGTGAATCAGTTAATGATTTGTCAGATACACAGAAGAAAAGTACAGAAAAAAGGTTGGGTTGTCCCTTTTGCAGCTTTTTATGTAGCTGATTTAGAAGCCACAAAGACACTGACACAGCAGTACAAACTGCTCCCCAAGTCTAAGATTTTGTTTATATGTCTGAAAAACATTCTTTCTGAGTGTGGTGGGTTTACATGTCCTATTTATTTATTCATAGTAAAAGAAAGCATCACTTGAAAATGACTGAAGATGAGGTTTCCACACTCCAGACAAGTGATTCTGAAGATGAGCCTGTTAAGGAGAATGTGGTATTGAAAAAAGTTGCATTTACATATCAGTTTGTTTTTAACTTAGTCTATGCCTCCTTTGCTTTAGGAGTGGTGAGGAGGGGGAGACCTTTAATTTGTTTCTTAGCCTTTCCTTAGTACTTAGTCTTAATTGTATCTTCAGTAGCTGCTCATCAAAGTATTCCTGTGAGGTGGCCAAGTACAGAGTGAAATGCTCAAAGCTGCCTTGGACATGTCAAAAGGGAGTACAATAACCAGCTGTTCTGGGTCCCACAGCTTATTGTGGAACATGTTTTTTTTCTATCTTTCTTTCAAATAAGTATATTTATGTCTGAAATATATGTTCTTAAAGAGTAAAACATAAATAGAATATAAATTCCTAACACTTGTTCAGTATCGAAGGTAGCACATACTTATGAAAGGACTATTTTTTCCACTAATACAGTTGATTTTGAATATATGTTGACATTATTCAAAACTGATGCTTTTTCAGCTGAATATTTTTACCACACTTAAGCTATAAGTACTGGGAAATGCTTTTTCCCCCTTAACTTATGGACACACAGTGAGAGAGCACCTGTCTGCATACTTCAGACAGCAGGCCTAGGATAGGAAAACCTATGCAATATTTTGCATTAAAAAAAAAGCTTTTTAATATGTGGAAATTATTTGAAATTGTTGAAATTCGTGTTGTAAAATTCAATACAGTGTCAGCCTTTCATTAGTAAACTGTATGTATGCAGCACTGTTGTATGTTTGCTGCTGGTGTCTTGGGAAGTAGAGAAGGAATTGAGTCAGATACAGGTAAAAAGCTTTGATTGGAGAGCTGTTAACACTGGGAGTGACTAACCTTTTTATCCTCAGATTAGACTAAATGTTTCCTGCTGAGAATTATTTTAAAATGCTACTGATAGCTTGGAATTGTTCTCCACTTAGGTAGCAAGACACTCGAGGTCCGCTGTAAGGAAACCTAAGTCATCATCTGTGTTGACGTCAAGGAATGGTGCTTCAGAAAGGAGGACACCGGTTGAAAAGAAAAAGATGAATGTCCAAAAGGTGAAAGCCTGAAAAGGTTCCAAGTACAGACTTCTCAAATAACAGAAATGCTTCCACAGTCTGATTCTTTGCTAATCCGTAGTGTGTGTGAAGGGAAGAGACGAGAGTAGCGTTTTGGCCAGAGCAGGGTAGCAAACAGGCCGCAATGGGCAGTGTTACGTTCCTTGCGCTGTTGCGTCCCCCGTGTGACCAACGTGTGAGCCCAGCAGCTCCCATCTCATCGGCACTGCGAGCTCTTAGGTGCTGTGCTTCACTTGACATAGGTCTAAGTAAGCGTCACGAAAATTTAAGTCAAGTTATTCCTGATTCTCCCTAACTGCCGTCTTTCAAAATTTTAACTGAGTGAACCTAGTCCTTATTTCTGAAGTAAACTTGCATTTTATGTTACAGAAGTGTCAGAAGACTACTCAATTCTCAGAAAAAAAGAAACATTGGCCTTCAGGGAAGAGTGCATTAGATACTTCTGGTAAAATAGACTTTTCATAACTTCTGTACTATTTGTCTTCTTTAATAGTGAATGGCAGTTTAAAAAAACATATAGGTAGATGACTCTTTTTTGAAGCATGGGTGGTAGTAATATGAAATTTATACAGATAAGATTCCTTTGAGTAAAGCAGATTGCATAGGTTCAGGCTGAGCGTCTTTACAGGACAAAATAGTTAAAAACAGAAGTAGGTTGTGTGCTTTATCAGATAGTGTAATAAAGTGCTCCTAGGCTTTCTTATTGAAATGGTGAAAAAATGACATGAATTTGTTTTAAACTTTTCAACGTTTGAGTAGTCAATGGTAATTTTTCAGCCTAATATCTGTTTATTCTTTTGTTCCAGCTGATGATAACCCAGGTTCTGTACGAGTTTGGTGTCCCAAAGGGATGAAGAGACTTCCTAAAGATATTACAGAACTGGATGTTGTTCTTGCTGAATTTGAGAAGATAGCAGCAGATTACAAGTAAAAAGTTTTCAAAGCTCAAAATTTTAAAAGCAAAATAAATGCAGTTTTGCTAATAGACTGTGATTTAGGAAATTACATGCTTAGTAGAGATATTCTATTGCTATTTTAATGATAGTCATAATTCTGTGGTGCAACTGGTTTTTTTAATACATACTCTTAGGGAGCTGGTCTCCAATGATTTGATATTTTTCTAAATGCAAGAGCAACATTTCTCAGATGATGATTTCCTGTAGAGAAATTAGGTTATTGCTACTACTTAAAACAGCTGCAGTTGCCTCCTCTGCTAGAGATAGAACATTGTCTTCTATGGATCCTGTTGCTCAAAGCAACACTTTCAGAAGATTTCTTCTTTACTAAACTAGACGGGTTTTTTTTATCCCTCTGACTTCTCCAGACAAAGAGTAGACTCCAATACTTGCAGAAAAGCTATTGATGGCTTCTGTTCTGGTTTCAAGGACCAAATCACTGATCTTGTAAGTATATAGTAAATAAGAATAATCTTGTGGCCATGATTATAGGGCTGCATTGTAGTTGAATGTCTGTGTTTTTATATTGTCCTTTAAACGTATGTCAAAATCTGTATCCTTTGTCAGGTTAAATAATTAAAACGCACAGTTAATTGTATGTAGATTATGACTTGCTGCCTCTGTACTGACTTTCATAAGAATTGCATTTAGACAAAACACTGCTGTTATGCAAATATGTTGCAAAGTTTGGGGCTTTATACATTAAATGTAAAATGATAGGAAAGATATTCTAGGGAGTATTACTTGCACCAACCAGTACAAGATTTTGTTAGTTTTGTTAATTTTGTTCACAGTGTTCCCCTGGTACCATATAGGGGAGAGGGGAAAGGATTGATGCACAATTGATATGTTTGTGAATTAGAGATTTTTAGATGGCTTTTCATATTATTCCAAAGTAATTCTTGCAGTCAGGTTTTCAGGAGGATAGAGAAATAAGGCAGCATCTGTGATGCTTCTTTTTCTCTGTAGATAACAGAAGTTGAGAAATTAAAGAATGTGAAGAGAAGAAATGCTAAGGTAAATACATATTTGAAAGATGTGCTATCACTAGAGTGAGCGTACAGCATACAGAGGTGAGTATTAACATTTGGAAAAGTCAACAAAGTAAATAAGCAATTCCCAAAGGCATGCTCTTTGAAATCAGCATTTAGCTGTTAGAAGGTCTTGTGTCTTAGACTCTTCCACACCTAGAATCAGAAGCACAAAACCCCGAAGAAAAAAAAAGCCTATGAGATAAAAGTTGTTTGTCTTGAAGTTCTGAAAAGTTTTCAAGCTGCTTTCTCACTAATTGTTGCAGGTAATAACAGACATCAAAAAGAAAAGGCAGCGACTGTTGCAAGTCAGCGAAGAGTTAATGGGGTATGTTTCTAATTGAAAAACTAAGAGTCAGAGGCTGGTATTTTAAAACTCAGTAACTTTTGCTCTCTCATCTTGCTTTGAACCCCAGTAGTCCTGTTTCTGTATCCATTTCTGGATTTATCAGAAGCTCAGAATAACCCGTCCCTTGCATAATTCCATTGCCTAGATGTATTTTCACAAGCTCTCTTTGCTACCTTCAGCTATTGGGGGACTATTTCAGATGATAGGTTCATAGGAAAAGCACTAATCACACAACTGGAATCTCCAAGGTGAGGAACGAGAATGTGCAAGGTCCTGTGGTGGGTTGTGTTCTTGACAGGGGGAGAATACATTTCACCTCTCTGCAGGATGGCAGGGTTGTCTCTGAAATGTCCAGTGGCCCTTGTGCCCCTGAACTTGGCACTTGTCTTAAGTATCATTAAGATACAAAACATACACTTTTAGAAAAACGTTTTCTTCAGAACAACCCTTTTTTAGACTTGCTAAATACAGCTCTGTTCTAGTGATGAGCATTTTCTTGCAGCTGCCTGTCACACAGAGGGACTTGGATCCATGAAGGCAGATTAAGCCCTTTCTCTGTCATGTGTGACCCTTGTTTTCTTTACAGTACTATGGACCAAGCTCCCTAGGAGGAATAAATGAAGGTGTCTGGCAGGAGCCTGGGTGTGAACCACCTCCCAGGCTGCAAGCTGTCTTCTCCTCCCTCCTAGGTTGCATTTCAACCCTATGGCTATTCTTTTAGAAAGCTTTTCTGTTGTTACTCAGTTAAGCGAAAATGGCTGTTCTGTTTTGCGCAGTGCTAGTCACGCTGTGAAGGCAGCATGATGGATTGGGCCCTTCAGCTTCTTGGGCAGAGGAGCATCAAGGCTAGAGAGCCTGAATGTACTTCAGGATAAGTAGATTAGGGGAGCCTGTGAGCAAACCTATGAGAAAAAAAAACTAAGTGTTTAAGAGAGACTAGAGGTATTATTAGACTAGATCTTTAAAGTGAGATGTGTGAAAAGGGTTGTTTGTGGGGTTTGTTTGTTTGTTTGGGGTTTTTTGTGTGTGTTTTTGTATCCATGCACATGTTTAAGTAATATGCTATATACTCTGCTTATATACTTTGTCTTACTACCCTATACTTATTATTTTTTAATATTTCTAAGCAATCTCTTAAGTCTTCCTTGAAGGATGTATATTTACAGTAACTCTTGAAACAAATGCTCAAATATGGTCAACAAAGATCATTGATCTTTTCAGAACTGAACAGCAACTGAAACAGCTGCAGAGAGAACATGCTCAGTTACAGGAGAGGGAGTCTTCCCTGAGGCAAGCAACTCAATTCCTTATTGATTTAAAGGAACTACAGCAAGACTGCTTGGATTACAGAGAAGAAAACCCGGAAGAAAAAGTTGCAGTAAGTAAGAATTCTGCATGTGTTTCTAAACTGCTTGTGGATCACCCTGATTTCTCCTTCCCTTCCTCTCCCACCCCAAATGACTAGCACTTCTGTTAATAGTAAAATATCACTATTTAATATGCTTTTGTGGAACCAGCTTGCAAAATCAATGCTCTAGGTATACTGCAATGGCTCATTCACTTTTGTCTTGTGTTAGAAACCAAATAATTTCGGAGATTTCTGCAACTGTAGGTCTCTGTCCAGGATGTAGAAACGTAACTGTCATGCTCAGGTCTAACACTTTCTGTAGAATTTGAAGAAAGGTGAGCTGTGAGCAACAACAAATTACTTGTCCCTTAAAGGTAGGGATAGTCCTAGTACTTGGGCACAGGTTGGACAACAGTGACCGCAGTAGAATTTCATCATGAGCTTGATTTCTCCTGTAGCCCTGGGACTCCTTCCCTTTTCCAGGGGCCCTGCTCCTGCCTTGCTGAGACACTTGCTGACGACAGTACTAGAGCCCCCCTTGCCAAGGAGAAACCCTGCCACTTCCAGAGACCCTCTAAACAACGTACAGTGTCTCACTTTTACAAGTCATGCTGCACCATTTTAGCTGCAGGAAAAATAAATACGGATAGGGAAAAGGTTGTTTTTCATGTGTTTAAAATGTAACTTTACATTGTAACTTTATTGCCTTAAAACAGTATGGAACTTCCAGCCTCCCTGCTCTTCTGGTGGAATCAAGGAGAATTCTAGGTGCGGAAAAACACTTTAAGAATATTAATACAAGGCTGCAAGAGGCACTGGATGTACAGAGACAGAAGTTATCCAAGAAACATTAAGTGCTTTTTAATGGACTTAACTGAATTTATTTGGGAACAATTACTAGAATGGACAGTGGTTGAAGTATTTTTAATCATTGTTGCTGTACTTAGGCTTCAATGCATAGAAGAAATTAGTGTCTTGCTCAGAAATTGCATCATTCTGCTGTTAAATAGATTGACTGTTAAAGAGATGTAGACGTAAGAAATTCTTCAAAGAGAGTCAGTTGAAATTAATGAGACACCAAATCTTGTTAAGATCACATAAACTTGCTATTTTAAGAACATCGGTTTTTAAGCTCCTTGGGCTATGTAAGTAATGTAATTTTGAAACCAATATATACATAAGAAGAAAACAGACTGTTTGAGCTAGTAATAAAGCTTTTTATTAAATTTGTGTATGAAATAAATTCCATTTTGGAATTGAAGAAATGATTTTACATAGCTCATCAACAAAACAGCCACAGAGCTAACCAAAGAGGAAAACACACATTAAGCCTCAAGTATTAAAGTGCAGTGCTAAACTCCTTAAAGTAGCCTTCATGATGGGCTTGCAGTCCCGCACTGCTCAGCCCGTGTTAATGTCTCTCGCTCCCTAAGCTGATGGTGTTAGGCTGAGAGCAACTGTGCCCGGGGTTCTGCCGTGCAGCCCAGCGAGAAGGGAGCGCATCCGCGCCATCTTCTGTGGACGGCGCTTGTAGGGAAGCTGGCCTCAGCGGGGTGTTTGTGCATTAGCCAGGCCTCAGGTTACTTGGGTTCTTAGCACAAGCATCCTGTTTCCTTACAGCTTCCAGAAGAACTTCATCAGGAATTTCTTCTGTGTCACCATTCAGACTATCACTCGCAGCTTCAGCTAGTTCCACGTCATCGGTAGCTTCCAGGAACCACGCATCATCGTTTGCGTGCTCCCACGCGCTGTCTGCTAGCAGGAGATCTCTAGACATGCAGCTTTCTTGAAATACTGAGTTTTTTGACACCTCTGTAGGGTCAGAATGCCCTTCTTTGTTCTCACTTTCATCCATTACTGCATATTCTTCCTCCTTTTAGAAACAAAGTTGCTATTTATTCCATATGCAAGTGATCATTCTTTTAACTGCTCTGATTTGAAAATTTGAAATTAGTGTTGAACTTCTGCAAGTGTCACCTAAAGTGGATGCTATTGAAAGTTGTCCAACAGCACACTTGCCTAGCAGATTAATTTACAGATGCAGTCCACTATGGACAGCTGTTTAAAAAGGAACAGAAGTCTGTTTTATCTAGAATACTAAAGCTAGTTAATCTTAGTGTCTATTTAAGGATATATCAAGGTCTGAAAATGCATTTAAATTTGTCTAAGCAGAACTCATGTACCACTTTGCAGTGTGAATCTTAAGAGCTGTTAATATTACAACTAGGCTTTTTCAAACTACTCTGTGGGAAGGATTGTTGTGTTCAGAGCTTGGGCTCTAGGGAGGACATCACATCAGTGAAATATTCTACCTCTGTGGTAACATCACTAAGTTAAGTGACCTCCGTGTCTGAGGGTCACTGACTTAAAATTAACAGAATCAAGGATTAATCACTTATGTTTCAGTAGAGCAAGTATTGAAATTATCTCTAATTCTAGGTCCTTAAGAGATACCCACGCTGTTTAAGTTACCAAAAGAGTTGATGTGCTTGTTTTGCTAACACCTGTGATAGGGTTCAGTTTTTGATGATGCTTCTATACAAAATGCTTTTCTGTGTTAACATCCTTGGTCTGCCTGCTCACTGGCTTTCTTGCCAGCCTTTTGAGCACAAGGGCAGTGCTAAGTGTGGTCTCATTGAGTTTTGCTTCCTGCCCTACCTCTTCTCTAAGATTCCTTGTTCCTAATGCTGATAGATTTACAGCCAAACACAGGAATCAGGATTTTTTTTTGACCCACTCAAGTGCGCCAGGAGCACTTAAAAATATTTTAGCTGGCCTCATATGAAAGAGGCGCAGAGTAAGCTTAACTTGAGCACAACTCTCCTGGGCTTGGGGATTACCTGATGGGCACTACTGCTTTCAGGAGAAAAGACAGAAGAAAACTTTTACCCCACATAAAACTGGGTTATCCCAGGAACCTCACTAGCTTAGCTGATTTAGGCCTGGCTGAACTTGTGCGGTCAGTTTTTATGCTAGATCTGCTGCAGGAGAACTTCACAATTAATACGTGGAGCTTCTGCACCAGCACAGCTGCTCACTGGAGTTCAATGGACAAACTGGGGTAGCAGGGATTTTCAAAGACTTCTAGAGACAGAGGTTTACTCCTAAGACCATTAGCATGTTTAGCAAAGCAGGCACAAAAACACATACCTCTTTGAAAAGAAAAGGGAGACAGATCCTAGGTGGCAATGGAAAACCTAAAGCAAACACATGGTATTAATAAGGTTATAGTTAATACTTTTTGGAGTGTTCATGGCTTTGAAAACATACATACTCTGTGATTTGAAGTTTTTCTCTCTGCAGACTGGGTCATGACACTTTTGATACCAGACTTCCTTCTTCAGGTCTACTAAAATCCTAAAAATAATATGGTATTTAATGACAGTACATGATTAATGTGAAAAAAAAACCAAAAGTCCAACACTAAATGAAAAGTTTTTTTTCAACTATGGATATTGTTTTCATATGTTGACCCATTCATTACATACTTGTTTTGAACATGGTTTTGTTATTTTCCCAGTAAACTTCAGGCTTAAGTTGAAAATTCTTTCAAGATTAAGTGACATTTAGTCAGCTTCCTTACAAGTCACTATAGAAAGATTAGTGTACGTGACCCAACTGTAGGATAATATTTTGCTGCTGTTGTTGTTAAAGATCATTTCATTATAAAAACTAGATAAAAATCATCATTTCTCTGCAACTGAGAGCACAGAGTTGTGCATCAGTTGTTATGGAAACACCAAGCTCCAAGTCACTTCAAGAGTTCTTCCAGTCTAGGTGGGCAGTGGGGAGAAGTTCTACTCACACTTCTCCAAAATGCATTCTTTATCTTTCAATTGTTTTGAATGTTGCTTACACAAAACTAGGCTTTTTAAGCAGTAAATATTTTTTTAAGCAGTAAAGACTTCTACTGACAATCTAGGGGCATTTCTGCTGTAAGCTGAAGACCTTGACTTTTGAACATTCTTTTGCTAAAAATAAGAGAAGTCAGAGAGTCCTCATAGAGTGACTGGCAAAACTCACCTTGGCTGAAACCCTAGCAGGAGTTTTTATTTTAAAAACATAAGAATGTAATTAAGGTACACTGAATATGAATTCTAAGATGGTCTGTTTTCTTTATCTTCAATATCCTAGGTGAGAGGCATGAATGCACAGTATCATTTAACAGCTTTAACATACTTTAACTCATATGTTAACATCTGTAGCCACATACTTTAAATAGTAATGAAGACAAATTCTCAGAAAAATTAGAAATACAAGCTAAGTTGTCACAAATTAAAATGAAAAAAAATGTTTTGCAGTGAGACAATAGAGCAGAAATCATTAACAGGTGCTGATAATTGGTCCTGATTCTGCCCATAAGAATTTTATAGCATTTTTACAGATTAACACTGCAAAATATATAGCAAAGCTGTTTTGAAGTGGCTACTGAAGAAAGAACATACATTATATTGTTACTTTTGTGAGCTCTCCCAATATTTTCACACCAGCGGTAACCATAAATATCGTATACGATTATTTCCTCCAGAGAGAAATAGTTCCATTGCCGTATCCCTGGAAAAGAAGCACTTGTTTAATTGTTTAAAAACACTGCTGTTTAAAAATACTTGTATGTCAATAGCAATTTTTACCTCCTTGCACTCCATCTTTATTAACCAAAGAGCGAACAAAAGAATCAATTTCTGGATACGGTGACTCCTGATAGCCTTCAATGGACTCTGTTAAAACAAACCCACATGTATTATTGTTATGCGTTCTGCAGATGATAGACAGAAAACACCCACGAATCCAGCTAACCCCGGAGCGCCCAGCCCCACAGCACACAGGGCACTCCGGCCCTGCGAGAGCCAAGCGCAGCCCCTAGGCAGGGTAGCACATGCCACAGGAACCACACATCTTCATTAAGAGCTTTTTTGTTTGTTTGTTTGTCTGTTTGTTTTTCTGTAGCACAGAAAAGGCCTCAGGTACCTCTAGCACTTCTAGTAGTTTTGCTGTTTAAAAAAGCAGATGTTTTTCTTTCCTCTTCTGAGGCATCGGATGTCAGAATTTTTGTGTCATCTCCGGACCTGAACAAAAGAGGAAATGCAGGTAAAAAACATGCAGTTCTTGTAACACAGAACATTTAACTATACCTACAGTTGCCACACACCTTCTCCCCCAACCCCCCTTCAGTTTGACAGGTTCCTTTGACTTGCAGTGGCAGTAGGCAGGGCTTCCTCCTTCCAAATAGCAGATTGGTTTTCTGGCAAAATCCCAATATCCAGCGCTTTGAAGGGTTCTGGACCGTAGTCTTACTCTGGATTCAGTATTTGAGCATGTATATCTTTTGATGGTCTTCAGCCATGATTCTGCTACCTTTCCTTGCTGTATTACTAGCTGGAAGTCAGAGGCCAAATTCAGTACTTGAACTTCTCACCTATCATTAATGGACTTGGCTGTACCCACTACGTGAGTACACTGCATAGTGAACACTGTGGGGATATTGGCAACAGTGCAGGAGCATTTTAGGTTGTAGAGGCTGAAGGTAAAACAAATGTAAGTTTTTACTTAGTGAAAGAGAACTCTGGACTGCGTGCAGGAAGACAGCAGAGCTCAGAAATGATACTAACTGCTTTGTGTTCTTCAGACTTGCAGGACATTTGAAGGTAGGTGAAAAGAACAGATTCCCAACAATTTTTTTTTCAAAAACAAGGCGTCTTACAGGAAAGTCCTAGTTACACTGTAACAATATGTTTATGCAACACCCGCCCATTAAATATAGTTGTTCATAACTGCTGTAGGAAGAAAAACAATGCTGAAATGGGTGTTTAAAAGTATTTTAAAATTAACTGTTACCCAACATTGCAGACCAAAGAGGAAAGAAAGTATGCTTCTTCCAAAGAAATATTCTTTTCACATGTAGGGACAAACTTATTATCCTCTGCAATCTTCAGAATCACATTTTTTCCTGCTTTTGATGACTTATACATCCGGAAGTTTCTATTCTTTGTATAAACTCCTGCAGGAGAAGAGATGTTTCTTAGCTGGCTAGGATTGAAATACTTAGTACTTGAGCATTAAACAATTTTTCTAAGATTCTTAGAATTGAAAGTTGCTAACCAAACTGCCAACTAAATACCTGGACTTTCAAACTGCAAGTTCAGTTTGTGGGAGTTGTGGGGGGATTATTTTTAATACTTTTATAGTATGAATAGACTATGTACAGCTGTCCTGCCTTGCCCTGGGGTAAGAAGTGCCTAGCCCCAGTTTCTGTTATTCTGACATTAAAATACAACAACCGCCATTCTAAAACTAGGAAGAAAGCTAAATTCATACGTGCATAACCATTCAGAGGGCCACACCTGTGAGACTTGTTCTGCGATTAAGCTGCTCAACTGAAACAGTAAAATGTCCTAAGTCCTTGGAACATAATTAAGAGACTCTTCTGTGA
Source organism: Crypturellus tataupa (assembly GCA_034781795.1). NCBI lineage: Eukaryota > Metazoa > Chordata > Aves > Tinamiformes > Tinamidae > Crypturellus > Crypturellus tataupa. The sequence goes on along the minus strand of JAWLRI010000003.1, from coordinate 312,439 downwards.
CCAGAAGTTCTTCAAACTTCAGGACAACAGTATGGAATGAAGTAACGTAATAAGTCCTACATGTCAGGATTCTAAGGTGCCTTCAGCATGTGTCGTATTTGGCATAAATTCTGTACTTGAGAACCACAATGAGCACATGCAGTGCTATAATTAAAGATTAAGGAATATCCTATTTCCTAACCTCTGTTTCATTCTAATATATATCCCAAACAGGTTTAAAAGCACTGCTTATGTTTACCTAGATCCACAAAAAGTTGCTTGCATCCTTCTTTGTCATTTACTATTAGAAAGTAATATTCAGAATTTTTTCCCTGCTGTGACATTTCAGTGGCTGTTATTTTATGAGAAATAGATGGACAACTTTTAGATGCATCTTCTACTGCCGGGAGGTTTATGAGAGAACCCTCTAATCCAGCTGTTGGTGCAGAACTCTGGAAAACATGGCTTGCTCGCCCCTGTGGAGTAAGCACAGCAACTTTACTCTCCAGTAGTGCCACGGCAGGCTGCAAAATGGTTCTCACGAAGTTACCTAAAAAACACAAACCCGGCACTTCTTATATTCATGAGTCGCAAAAGAACATAATAATTTTTGTACAAACATTTTCAAAACAACTGCAGTGGAAGCGTTTGGGGTTTTGGCTTTTTTTTTTTTTCCTCCTCTGGAATCTTCCTTAAAAACAAACAACCAAAAACCTCTAGGCCAAGCACGAGGCACAAAAACTAACAGGCTTCAAGACAGATTTGTCAATTCAGCCACTAAAATGCATCAGTGAGCAGTCTCAAGTGCAATATTCACTGATAACCTGAAAAAGTTTACCACTGACATATCACAATTCTAGAAATCAATTCTCACTGCCACTTTAATCATATGTTGAAAAGGTAAAGTCAGAAGACTTTTCAAATATAGGCAATCTCTAAATACATTTTAATTATGACAATAAATGTGTCAAATCTACTTCACAGTGGAGCAACAAACCACTTAACTGGTGAACTAGAATTAATAGTTCATGCTCTTACTGAAAGAGCTGACTGACGCAATTTAGCTATCACGATCACGGACTGGAATTGCTGTCATACAAAATTAGTTGTCTTCCATGTATCACTAAAGAGTTTTATAGTGACAGAGGAGTTAAAGACTGCACTTTTGAGCTAAAAATTGCTATGATCCTGTTTAACTGACACCACAGTTTCCCATGAGAAACACCTGCTCTGTGTCACATATTGAGCTGCCAGGCAGTACTAGAAGCATTTGCTCATTATGTTGGCGATCTGTTTATCTTGTCTCATGTCTACTTTGAGCTGCTCTTTCAAATCTTAGGAACACAGATTTCACTGCTTCTAAGAGTTAGATACAAGTTTTATTTTTTTCTAACCTAATAAATAAATAAATTTATTTCTGAATTTTGCTCTGAGGTGACCTTTAAGCCTAGGACACAGAAGCCTATGCCTCTATTACACATGTTTGAAAAGAACAAAACAAAATCTGATTCTGTACAGTGCGCAAAGGCCTGTAAGATCCAGCCTCTCCTTAGAGAGTTCCCAAGGCATTTTGTACATGATTCCCTGGAGCCACAGGAGAAATGTGCCTTCCCCACAGAAGTGATGCAACAGCACATGCCTTGTCCCCACAAAATGCCTGGACACAATCCAAAAGGAAAATAAGACTTTTAAAATGTACTGCACAAAAGAGGGGCCTAGCACAAAGCTAACAGCAAAGCACCAATCTTCCCAATGCTCTCCATAATTCCCTGTTTGCACACAAAGTTAGGAGCTACCAAACACTGCTAGGAAGTTATAAAAAAGAAATGCTGTGCAAATTGTACTCAAGGCTAGAGTAGGGAAGGTGTGGAGGTTGGAACTAGTGAAAAAAGATGAAAGTGAGAAAGCAAGACTGGGCATGAAGACAGCCAAGCAGAGACGAATAAAAGTAGGAACTAGAAAAAGACCCAGAGTTATCAAAGCAACAAACGCAACTCTTTCCACTGTTCTGCTGCCATTGGAAGCTATTAGCAAAGGACATAATTTTATTCTGGCACTCAGTTACTTCTGAACAGGAACAACAGAGCTCAGTGTCACAAAGCTGAATCTCATCCCTGCTAATAAGAACCTGGGATTATTCATATAGTGCCCTATAACAGCACTTCTACTTCCTTCTCTCCTCAAATTTTAAAAATAAGCACAATGAGGAACAAAGATTTCAGAATGAAACACTCAAAGACAGGAAATACGGATCACCAATTGTAGAGTCTCCTTCTCTGGAGATCTTCCAAACCCACCTGGATGCCACCTTGTGCCATATGCTCTGGGTGTCCCTGCTGGAGCAGGGGGGTTGGACTAGATTATCTCCAGAGGTCCCTTCTAACCTCCACCATTCTGTGATTCTGTGAAATGCCAAAAATCAAGGCTGCAGGTACATAAGCAAGCTGCTTGCATTTGCAAGGCGACTCAAGTTTTAATTCCATCACTAGGCAAGCTGTTTTCTATCAGCTCCTGCTTCATCCAGACAAGACTAAGTTCGTATTCTGCTGTGTCTTAATTGTTCAATGGGTACAAGTTTTACTGCACACCATACAAAATCTGTTGAGAAGCGACTATGAATTTAAATATTGAGTTCTTTAGCTCATTACTAACTCCTCAGTGCTTCACAAACAGTATTTCAGAGTAAAGTCAAAATACTCTCTGAAGCGAGAGATATTATTCTACAAATGGCATCCCGAACTGCCTTTTTTTTTTGTGTGTTGGAGCTGCTATACCCCATGAAACATCCCAATTTATATCAATAACTAAAATTGTTTTCTGCTTTTTTAAAAAACGTGTTTATGCAAGGTTTGAAGCTGCCTTTGCCTGGCCTTTCTGACCCCGAGCTGAGCATACACCAGCTGTACCTAGGGCTAGTGATCTTAAAGATTAAGATGTACATTAATTTGGAAATTATGCAATTGTACTATAACAGCCAATCTTAGCAGCAACTGTGTAAATACAACATATAGACATACAGAGGTTACATTTTTATGAACAAACAGGCTAATTATAAAGAATGAAATTAAAAGATGACCCAAAGAATATTGAGGCATAATGAGATGCAAATATGTAGTCATTTTGCTGGGAACACATATATGCTTCCATATATTTCTGCTAAAATAAATATTCAAATGCCACAAGGCACTACAGCTCAGCAAAACCTCATTTTTTATTTCTAGTTTGTAAGAGAAAAGAACACACTTACCAACATGGATATTATTCTTAAATACAGTCTTGTGGGGTAGAAATATCAAGTGTCGACTAAATTTTTCATCAGTACTGGAATCTAAATTCAAGACATCTTTGGCTGAACAGTTAACATCATAAATTTCTTCTAGCTTTTTGTTGACAAGCTGAAAATTATAAACACAAGTGAGGCTATTTGCTCTAGCATTTTTAATAGAGATGTCCAAATTCTAACACAAATACAGATTCTACATTTTCTTTTCACTTTCATTTTGAACATGCAATTGGTTACATCAAACTAGCCACAAAATTTCAAAACTTTCCAAATGTAACTAAAATGTGACATAGATTGTCCCTTCTGAACTGAGAAGGTGACTGAATTTACTAACACTGCTAAGAGGGACAAATTTTCAGTCTTTCAGCTCCAAGTCTAATTTAGTAGCTTTATCTACAACTTGTATTAGTCCACAAGTGTCATTGAACCACCAGTGATGTTACTTCTAAGGCAGGCTTAACTTAAACCTAAGGCAGAGGCTAAACAGACCAGGGAATACCAAAATGCTGAGTACAGTCACCTGAGGTTCTCTACATACCCATTTAAATCAGCTATAATGAACTGTCCTATGCTGCTGCCTAGAATTAGGAGGGATGTACTTAAGTACTTAAGGCAGTGCTCTGCCTTAAGTGGCAGAGCACAAAGATCAACAGCGCGACTCTTAAACAAAATCATCATGTCAATGAAACCTATAGTGAGTACAAACCTTCCAACAACCATCATCATCTGCTTTTTCCCTATCATTTAAAGCAGGAAACCTTTAATTAAAAGCATACTTTTCCTTAAAAACCTACTAATTGTATATATTTTTTTAATTATTATTTTACAACAGAATAATGAAAAAAAAGTGGTAAATAGTCCAGTTTCATATTAAACCAACTAATTAATACTAACCTACACACGATTAACTGGCTTTGTTCTAGTTTTACCTCAATTAATTTTGCAACCATACTCTTGCCATCAGCTTCAGGATTTGATCGTTTGTAGAACTCCAAATCAAAATACAGTTTACAAGCATCTTTTTCCGGAATTACTTCATAGCAATGCATCAGACTTGTTTTATAATCTTTGCTAAGGAAAAACAAAAGCAACAGTTTCTGATAATAAGCATGGCACATGCTTTGTAAGCACAGACAAGAACGTCACAAGATTAAATATTCTATTTTAATCAACTAGTCGTACTAAAACTAATCTAAGTAGCAGCCCTATACATCTATGAAAAAAAATGTAACTAACTTTAGAAAATTTGTTGATGTGTGGTCTAGGATTTATATATATATACACACATATATATATAAATTATTATGTATGTATTTTATTTATATATATATATATATATAATAGACAGTATGTACTGTCAACAGAAATGTGGTCAAGAATTTAAGGAATGATGGAAACTACCATCCTTTACCATCAGTAAAGAGATGGCATAAAATATCACTGTCATGACTTAAGCACTAAAAATACATTTACTTATATTTTTAAACTAATTTTTAAAAAAATATTCCCATATTCATGTTGAGAAAAAAAAAATCAAGTTTACAGTTCTAACAATAACAACAACAAAAGTTAGATTTCTTTTGCCTCGTGGACAGATGTTTTATTGTGGAAGAAAAAAAAAGAAAAAACTTCCTGCACATGATCAATTTGTCAATACGTGAAATTGTTGAAAAAGTAAAGGCAAAGCCATATGTTTTTAATCAGACATTTATACTAATTTCCATTTAAACTGATACACCACTCATCACGTGGGTAATGTATGAGTTTAAATGATACATCATCAGCTCAATATATGATACATCATATATTTGGAACGTGTGTCAGGCCGTGACCAAAGCTGAGGCAACTATTACAGCTCTGTGCTAGCCCCAGCTGAAGTGACTTACTCACATTGAATAGAGGGCTCCTATCTGAATACTTACGTGTAATAAAACCAAAGCTCGCAATACGTTGTCACAAGGTAAAATCGCTGTCCATTTTGTGTGTTCTTCTCCAAGGCAAATACATGAACATCCTTTTTAAGTAAATGAAAAGTTAAGTCACTTTATTTAGGCGATTAAATATTTTTTTCATATTTTCCCATTTGATATTATTTTATTAATAGTTTATCAGTTAACCTTTTCTAAGTAACTATTTTAACTGAAGCAATGTTTTCTAATTAACAACTTCTTACTAATTTCAGTTGTTTATAAATTTGAAGAATTTGAGATTAACAAAGCTATCACAAATTTACATCAATGTAAACTATTTTTGCAATGATTTTTTTCTGACCATTTAATGAAGGAGAAACAACGTTTGGAAAAGAATAGTCTCACTGATATGGCGGCTGAATGAAGCTTTGTAACATATTCCTTAGATTCCAAAAAAAGAGCACACACAAAAGAAAAGGAAAATCAAACCCTGACAAGCTGGTGAGAATATATTTAGGAAAAACAACTGTCAGAACAGTCTGAAAGAGACTGAGAGAAACACTTTCAGTCTGAGTTATTTTAAATCCTCCACAGTATCTGGATATGGGACAAAATAAAGTGGGAACTAGCGGCAAATTAAAACTGTCTAGTCCAAAACCAACACAGGAAATCTGTGGCAGCAGGACATTTAAGTGTACATCCTTTTAAGTGACTAAATACCTTCCTTCCAAATGCACAAGTTCTTTATTAAGGAGTTTTGTAAGTTTTGAGTGTATATAGTTTGCTATATGTAAAGTTCTCAAAGGGACATTCATCAAAGAATTTACCTCTTCACAGTTTTTTACATAGTGAAAAGCTTCAGCCTGACGACAAAATATTTTCCAAACAGGGGATGGTTGAAAAGGTTTTGACAGTTTTGGTCTGTAAACTGGAAGAAGAGGATTTCTTTTATAGTAAGATGCTAGATCTTCAACTTTCTTCAGTCTTTCTTCCCATTTTCTCTTCATTTGTCCTAAAGCAAATACAAATAGCCAAATAAGGATGAATTGTTTGTGATTCAATGTTAATATATCTTATACTTATCTTTGATTTGGATTTTTTATTGAGCATACATTGTTTACTCACTTGGAATAGCAATATTCAAATCACCAACAACTTATTTGTGATATTCCCTTTACATTTAATCTTTCCATGCAGCTTTGATAACAAAGGATTATTTTTTCATATTAATTCAATCAAAGATCAACACAAAGGAAAGAGTAACAGAATGTGTAAGAACTTTCTTTTTTTATTTAGAGAACAGTATTACAGTCTGCAAAAAGTACACAAAACTGTCTTAATTAGTCTTATACCACAAGTAGCAAGTGCAAAAGTCACTGTCATTTCTGCTTTGTGGTTGGAGAAAAAAAAAACAAGGTAATTGATTTACATGAATAATAAATCACTTGAGTTCCTGCATAAGAAGTAAAATTTCAGTGATCTAGGTCTGTGTGTCAAAATAAAAACTGAAATCCTAAAGGAGTTCTCCGTTCTCTGCTGCTGACCTTAGCTATCAATCTGTGACACTTTTACCTGCTTTAAAATTTCGTGTTTTCTATGCTTCCTTGGAAACCTAAGGTAGCAATCCTGTCTGTTCTCAAGGAATAGCACATGAGATAACAATGCCTGTCGTCATGCAACCTTTAAACTTTTAACCATGTAAAGGAATACAAATGCTGTAAAGCAGTGTAGAACACAAAAATACATTAGCAGAAAAGGCATATAATTATTTAAAAGTCTTATTATCTTTTTTCTGAGAAAAAAAATGTTGCCTGCAAATAAGTTAGAGCATTTTGAAGAAACTGAAAAGAGATCCACACATAAAGTGGAAAAGATTAAGATGCATCTTTTTGTTCTGCCTAGGATTGCCATTTACCAATCCCTTGTACTTGTTAAAACATCCCGGTTACAATAGGAGAAAAAGAAAATTAGCTACACCCAAAAGTCATACCTCCTTGTGGGCACTAAACCCCATACTTTAGATTCTCTGAATCACCCTCCAAGTTTTCTGCAGTGAGGTTTTCTGGACACCTACATTTCTGACCATGTTGCACTTAAACCTGTCTGTGGTTTCAAGGCTTAATGCCTATATTGAGTCTAAATAAAAGACTTTTTTTCTCTTATGGGGCCTAACATAACATGTCTGCAGACCTTGACAGCCTGCTGACCTATGAACTTCCTCCAAGCTCTTTCTTTTCATGCAATCAATTTCTGCTTTGGTAATTAAAAGAGAAATCATAGATTGCAGTCAGCATTTCCCAGAAATGCTGGCTGAATCTTTGGTTTCATTTTGATATTGTTGACTTTGCTGTAAAATAACTCAGTGGTTAAATTAACCCTATGGTGCTTGGAAGCACCACAGAGATGTGCTGCCTCAGCACCCTCCACAAGGTGACAACTAAAAGATGCCCCATAATTCAACACTCATTTTAAGCTTATTGTTTAGATTAGTTTTTTCCAGAAAGTCAGTTTCTATAGGAATACTTGAATCTGAGCAAAGGTTGATGAATCTGTCATTTCTTGTTTCGGTCCATGGATTCTCAACAACCTCAGGTCTCTTCCAACTTCAGCTCCTATACCACAGACACCCAACACAGCCCATCTACTTAGAGTACGTCCAGTTTGTGACTGCAGGCTAGTAAACCTTCTTAGTTTACAGGGAAAATCTGACTCAGTTCTCATCAGTTCTTTCCCACTAGAAGGAAGTGGGAATTCCCACCAGGAATAATTATTTGCATTCCACTTCCCAGAATTTTGTCACCTATGTGTTTAGATGGAATATGAAGACACTCAGAAGAGGCTTGTCCTGGGATATAAACTCGGTATTTCATTCTCCCCTTCCATGAAAAGCTCTCAAAAAGGAGGCAAGTGCTGATTGGAAAAATTAGCCTTTAATCCTGAACTTTACTCTGCTTTTTGCTTCTAAAGGTCAACATACAAACACGAAAGCAAACAGCTCACCCTCAAGTCCATAACGCAGCAGCAACTAGCCCTCCTACAGCGACTGCATGAGAGCTCGTTGCGGGGCATTCAGGTGCTAGTGAACACGCATTTGGACTACGTCTATCGCCACATCGTGCCCTTGCTGAGCTGACACCACCCAGCGATGCAAGACAAAACCCATCGTAAAGAAAGCGCCCGCTCTGCTCTGGCTCCGTGCTCCTGGATTTCTTTAGATCTCTGAAAGCTGCCAGGTGCCCCTTCATGTGCTAACCCTCCCTTGCAACTTATTTAAAAACAATGAACCACGCGCCTGGACTGTCAGAGACACAGAGACGCAGCGGGCACACACAGAGGCAGCGAAGCCGGGCGTGTATCCGGGCTGTGCCTATTCGGGCACCCGAAGGGAACATTTCCCCGCCGCCCGAGGCGGGAACAACCGCGTCTGACGGCGAGGCCCAGCCGGGACAGCACGCCACGGCCTCCGTGGGGCAGCT
>JAWLRI010000003.1:279083-292522 GCA_034781795.1 Crypturellus tataupa | reverse complement strand
CATGGAAAACTTTTTTTTTTTTTTTTTTTTTTTTGAGACATCAGGGTCAGAAAAACTACTACTTTATCACCACATGGTGTCACTGTAGATAGGAAAATCCCCAAAATACCATTAGTCTTTGATAGTTAAAAACAAAAACCTCCTGCACATCTCTTGCATACTGAAGTGTGTTTTGTTTTGTGTTTTTCCCTTGTTAGTCAAGTCGACTTTTTATTATACACTGGGATTTGCATCCCAAAATACATGAGAAGACCACATAATTGATTTCTAAGAAAATCTCCTCTGTTTCATATCAAAGTAAAACCTGAAGCAGCTCATTTTGAAGCAGAATTGTTCTCTGCTACCTAGACTTAAACTTGGAGCAGCTCTTATTGTGGGGTCCTCTGGACAGCTAATGCACAGATAATACTATAGTATCCAAAGCAAAAACTAAAATTTCTGCTATATCTGGTGATATTTAAAAGGGTGAGCATTACAGCTTGCTTTAGCAAGGATTCTCAGATGTTGATCTTGTCTGTGAGTCTTAAAGTGTAGTTGGAATTTTCCTGGATTAAACAAAAATCAATATCCAGTTTCTGTAAACAAACAAAAGATACCTTTTTTTTTTCTGGCTGCTAACCACCATCATCTGTTTTGAAGACAGTAACGTTTTTAAACTATCTCAGGAAACTTGCAGAAGAAAGCTATGCTACAGCCATTTCCCAAGAGGTTTTTGCTTAGTATTTGCATGTAAGATCTGGAAACAGATTTAATAGTTCACTCTTTCACAGAAGTCTAAGTGGCTTTAAGCTGTAGGCTAAAAGAAGGCTGTTCAGGCTTGTCTCCTTACCCTTAGAGAGGGACCAGAGAAGAGTGTTGTCTGCAGGCATGTAAGGCTGTAGTAGTACTGATGAGCAGCTGGAGACCTTTCTCATCCAAAACGGTGTGTGAAGATGAAGAGTGCTATGGTAGCTGCACAGTCATTTGGAAAATCTTAGTTCCATCTAGTTAACAACAAAGCTCTCGCACAGAGGTGGAAAGGTCTAGTGCTCTGCAGCTCCTGTACAAACACAACTGGGACTAAGCTTTGACAGCCTCATAACTGAACTTTGGCAGCTGCCTTATATAAGAATGTCTTCTTTTTTTGGCTCCTTTGTAACAGGCAGTTTCTGCTTTCTCTCCTTGTCAACTTCTGTTACTGAAGGGACGCCATCTCTGGGTTAGCTGCACTCCCCTTCAGCTGGAAGGCGCCTCCTCAAACTTTCCCACGTGTCTCCTGTGTGATGCGCTGCAGCGAGGCCAGTCGAGGGGCAGTAGCACTCGCCTTACCAACCTGGGTACGTTGGTTCCCCCGCAGAGCCTTTTCACCCGGCTGCGCTTCCTCTTGCCCTGCTGGTTCTTCCTCCGCTGCTGCCCCAGCTGGCCTCCGCGGGAGCTGTACGCCTTGTGAGATGATGCTCAGCTGAAGGGAGCTGTGCGCGGGTCCTGGAGGCCGTGCCCTGTGTGGGCTGTACGCGCTGGATGGTAGTGGGGCCCTGCTCGGAGGTGCTGGTGACATGTGGCTGTTTGGGAAATAGGCAAGCTGACGGGGCCCTCAGGTATATGGCATGCAGTTTGTAGCAGCCTTGACCTGCTTGGACACGTCAATCTGGTTGTTGTCTAAGATACCCCTTACTCTAGCATATGGAGTATCACACTAAGCGCTGTTACTGCCCCTAGCGATGGAAATAAATGTGGAAGAGATTTTGCCCACAGCTTGTAAATCTACAGTGAAGTGCCTTAGAGGCTCCTAAAAGAGCCAGTGAGTCTCAGACCTTGCGCCTAATGAGTTAGGTAAATGGAGGCAGGTTTTGGCTCGGCCCCTTTCCAAGGCGCTCTGCGCACCTCCTGGGAAAGGTGTAGCACAATCGTGCAGGGCCCTTGCTCGGAAGTTTTAAGACGACATTGCCGCAAGCAGCTCTGTGGGAGTATTTAAGGTAGGGAAGGAGGCACGTGCCAGGGGTGCCCGTCTGAAGGGCAGGAAGCAGCAAACACAAAAGATTTGGAGATCTGATGGCAGGGATTGCTGAGGAAATGGCAGAGGGGACAGTACAAGTTGAAAAGTCTGAGAGAAGGCTGTCGTGTATGGCTGGCGTATTTAAATATACTACAATGGCTCTGGAAACCTCTCTGAGCAAAGCAGACTTTACAGCAGCTTATTGGCCACTCCAAGTCTTTCAAGTTGGATGTTGACCTTAGGAATGTAATCAGAGAGCTGATTATAAATAGTTTGTGCAGTTGCTGATGAGATTAAAATGTGCTGTGGCAGGCAGTTGGAAGTAGAGGGTTACTCCAGTGTGTGCCTAGGATGCTGTGTGATCATTAATCCGTGGGTACTTGTTAAGCCAAAAAAGGGAAGTGGCTAAAAAAAAATGCTAGCAGGGAGGGGAAGGAGGAAGCAGCCTGACTTGCGGAGCCGGGGAATCAAGGACATGGGGGAAGGCGCCAGAGGGTAAGAAAACTGAGAAGTGGGAAGCACGGTCGCTGGAAGTGCTCAGGAGAGCGGGGATTGCAGATGGGGCATGGGGTGGGCAGTTGGTTTGCAACACTGCAGGTAAAAGACTAAAAGAGGGAAAACCCCAAACCAGGGAAATGCCCCAAATGGCAGAAGTAAAAACCTCCAGGAAGCCATCAGTACTAATGTGTGCTCAAAGAGCAGCGTGTGATGGAGGTTGGGAGGATGAAGAGGGCAGACGAGGCGAAGGGAAGTGAGAGCAGAGTGACCCGGCAGAGGGTGGCAGGTCCTGCTGCAGCCGGAGGGCCAGAGCTGCCAGCAGTGCTGTCATCTGCGGCACCAGAGGCTCCTGGTTGTGCCGGCTGCGGCTTGGGGCACAAGACCCCGCCGGGCCTGTGCAGCCCCTGGCAGCAGCTCTCAGCTTCAGGAGTCACACGTAGCCTCTAGCGTCTCACAAAGCAGGCGCAGATAAGGAAAGGCAGGTAGGTCCATTGGGGGACTGGAAATGAGATGGTGCTAAGCAGTGGAAGAGGCTCTGCTGTCAAACTGCTATGCAGTTTTCTGTAGTTAACACAGTGAACAGTTTCAAGGAGAAAGGAGACAGGCGCCTTGCTCCTGTAGAGCATCTTCCACGTTTGAGTAAGAGCTGTGAAGAAAGCAGAAGGGTCTTGTTTGGCAACAGGGCAAAGATTGTGTCGCAGCACCAGTGAGGGGGACTGTGAAAGGCCTTGAAAACAAAGAGAAGTAGCTGCTTGTATTACAAAACTGTGAGGAGAGCAACAGAGCAGCAGAGATGCAAAAGGAACAGGGTAAAATAGTCATGGGCTAGGGGAACACTTGGTACTGCTACTTTCAGGAAGCTGTCTGTGGGGAAAATAGTCTGCAGGAAGCCTGAGAAAATCAGCACTGACCAAGATATGGAGCTCTTGAGCAAGAGCGTTAGTTACGAGCTTGGGTGGCAGGGCAGAGCATGAGCCACAGTGATAAAGAAGGAAAGCGACAGGAAGAAGAGATGAGTGAGAATTATTTTTCAACATCAAGTTTTTGCTAATGAAGAATTACTGGAGAGACACCTGGTTTGTGTTTTGACAGATGAATTACACCTGGATTTGACAGTGAATCTGTGGATCAGAGTGGAGCTTGAGTTAGCAGCATGCAGGGGACATATCCAACCTGTCTGTGGATGAAGGAATTCTGAGATAATTCTGTCTAAGGATGGGAGGAGGAGACGAGCACAGAGCCTTGCTAAGAGCTGGAGGGTTTGAGAAGAGGTTGTTTGTCTGCATCAGTTCACAGATGACAGAATTTTGCTGAGAGAAGCATCAACAAAAAGTTGTGAAGAATTAAAATGAATGCCAGTGAATGCATGTTTTTCTCCACCTTACTTCAAATCAAAGTAATAGTTACTAGGCTTATTCTGAAAGGTATAAAGAGTGAAGTATGTTTTCCTCCTGGCAGCTAAGTACATTCGCAACAGAAGTGTCAACAGCAGACTTCATAGATGCCAAGTTCTGAAAAGAAATTTTAAATCAATAGATTATTCCCATTGAGCCATTAAAAAAAATATATATATGTTTGAGTTGTGCTTTTGTGGCTGAATTTCAGGATTCCTCACTGTGCATATTTACGACTTGATGTAACCGAGTTACAACCAAGTTGGTTGCAACCAAATTGTTGTGGAAATCAAAAGGTAAAACTGACCAGAAACCAAAGAGGCTATTATTTTTTTTTTCTTTCCAAGTTGTCTGCAGAGTGAGAAATGAGATACTCTTTACTACCATAAACCATAGCAATTAAATTATTAAAAGCAATGCTTCTATGAACGAGGAAACTTCTGAAGCCTAATTTCCTGTGGCTTTATGCTTCCTGTTTATGTTCCTTTCATGCCCTGCATAATAAGGGTGAGCTGTGCGCAGAGCTGTCTCTGCCTTGGCGCCCTGCCTGGCTCCCCTTGCTGGCGGCCCAGGCTGGGCTTCCTCTGCAGCCTCCTTGGCGAGGAGCTCAGCTGTGTGCGGCTCCTTGAGGTGCGCCTGGAAGTAGCCGGCAGATTAAAATCTGCTAGGGGTTGTGAGACAAAGAGACAACTGATTAAAAACCTGGTCCATTTCCACCAATTCCTTAGGAAAAGTGGCTGAAACATGAAACCAAACAAAATGCACACTTTTATCAGAACGCACGTTTTGTGGGCATGTTCTGTGAACATTTTTTCACCAGAGAGAGGGTGACAGTAACAACAGTCTTGGGTGACTTGTTCTTGCACTGCTTATTGTGCGAAGTATCCTGTACTCTAGAGATTAATGTGGTGTTGAAACCTATCGGCAACAGAACAGGGGAAAGAAAACATGACCTTCTAGGATTCATTGTTTTAAAGTCTGAGATGATTTAAAACAAAATGCACCAAACCTGTGTTTCATGAGATTTATACTAAACCTCTGAAACCAACCATTTTTCTTTGGAAATCTAGCCTCTAGGTTATAAGTATGAAGAGCTGAGGAGTGACAGATTTATCTCACTCCCTGGTACTACTGTGGATTTAATCTAATACAACTGAAATCCACATGAGTTATAATCAGACCTGTAGTTGAATCATGATGCTAGAGGAATAAAATCATTGTGGGCCTGAGCTCAAGTTGGGAAAGCAGATTCTAAGGTGGACCAGCCATTTTTCTTCAGGTGCCAGAACAGATCTGCAAGCATGAGCATGGCACAACCACGTATTTCTGTGCAAGAGTGCTGCAGAAGTTTGGAGCAGAAAGTCACTAAAATCTGGAAGTTGGCTCAGTAGTTTCATTTGAAGTGTAGCATTAAAGAGGCAAATTTCTTCTATTCCAGGCTTCTTGTTTTGACTCACGTCCTGATTTCTACATAATGGAAGAGATAAGGTATCTGCAGTGGAGTTCACCATTCACCCCCTTGCTAGAACAGAGAATCATTTGTTTTACCACCTTGCCAAATGTTGCAAAACAATCCAAATACTGATTGCAGGCATAAGCAAACATTATTACAGGTGCTGTCCATTTCCAGGCTGCTTTTGCTTGAAGACTTTGAAACTTTGAAGGATAGTTGCATGGTCTCAGCAAAACCTATACAGCCGAGCTCATTGAGAGCCCCTTCCTGGTGTCAATAGGAAAATGGAAAACGAGGAAGTTGTGTCTAATCATATTAAAGTGTGATTCTGAGGAGGAAAGAAAAAAAAAAAAACTGTCAAGGACGATCGAACTTGCAGTTTTCAAGCAACACTGTTTTCTAACAGGCAGAGCTCTCAGCCTCCCCAGGACTGCGCTGACGAGCAGGGTGAGCAGGTTGTGCTTGTGCACCTCCATCTGCTGCCAAGATGCACAGACATGTGCAAGGACTCGCTGTGGTCCAGCAGCTTCATTCTCAGCTGCCAGTAACTAGCACTGGCCTGATAAGATGGAAAGACTCTGTCAGGCCAGGCCTGCTGCGAGTTGAGCCCCCTTTTCTTGCTCAGCTCATCGGCCCTGGACAGTTGCAGGCCCTGCAGTGACACTTTTTACTCACATTTTAAAAGAAGAGAAATTATTTCCAGAAGACTGAGTACTCCACAGCAGGGTGAGTGTGTAGAATATCACACCGAAGGTGAAAACTTCACGTGCATGATTGCAACACAGAGCAGAAGCCTGTGCAACACTAGCAGATCTGGTGCTAATAGCTTTTGCTTAAATGTTATTTGCAAGTATTCCACAAACTCTTTACCACTGCTTTAGGAGCATTAAAAGTTTGCTTGCCAAGAGATGATGTGTTACTTCCTCTTTGAAGCGGGCTAGGAGCACCTGCTTATCAGGCATTTACACATCTAGCCCAAGGTGCAATTCTGTAGTGCTTTCCAAAAGGTAGGACTCTTGACTCTTCAGCCAGCTACGCTCCAAAAGTGAAATGGTAGTGTGGGAGAAAAAGAAATGTAATGAAATTATACATAATTACTTCTCTTCCAGCTCTCTTATACACGGAACAGGTGACTCAGCGTTCCCATAAAAGCGCTTTACTTGGAAAGGAGCTCCAGCTTGAACTGGCAGTTGCCTGCCCTTGCCCTTGCTGTTGATATGTGTGTACTAAAGCTTTCCTTTGGGGCTAGCTGTTGCTTATTGCTGCAATAGCGTGCATGCCTTTGGAGTATTCCTTTTGCCTTTCATCAGAAGGTGGGTTTGACACCCCATGTTTAATTATTCAAAGCAAAGTGCAAAAAGGTACATAACAACCACAGACATCTGAGCTGAGTTCTTCTGAAGAGGCTCCCTAACTTACATTGCTCTTGAAATCCGGTTTGGTTCATGGGCTCAGCTTCTGTGCCACGTCTTGCAGGGCCAAGGAAGCTGCCGCTGCCTTAGCTTTGAAGGAGGTAAGTAGCTACTTGGGGCTTTGCTGTCTATTTCCTTGAGATACCTGAAATCACAACAACAATGTGATGCTGGAGAAGTAAAGCACAGTATAAAGCATAGAAGAGTGATGCTGGGCAGTTAAAGCTGGAAGACCACTTAAATTCCCTGAGCTTGAGCTGGCACTTAATCCACTCAGCAGCTGATGGATCTCGACATTTAGTTCTGTCTGTTTAAATTGCCTGTGATATTTGTTATCTGGCTGCTTCTCTCATCTGTACTTGCTGAGTGCTTTGGGAGCTCCACTTCTGCACTGCATCTCACTGATTATATAACCCATTCAGAATACTGCTCCTTCCATTTTTTTTATTAATGGCTTTCCACCTCCCTCCCCTCTCACAACCTCCTCCTTTCAGAGTGACCAATTAACCCAAGCCAGGGTTTGGGGCTCTCTTACGTGGGGTTTTGGGACCCCTATATATAACTGCAAGGTGCCTTTCCAGCTGCCCGACAGCAGCCCGCTCCAAGGGAAATTCCGAGTAAGTAGGTTCCGTGAGTAACAATGGCGAGTTCTGGGAAGAGATTTCCAGCCTTCCAATTAATGTTGGTTTCTGCTGTTCCGCACAAGGGCTTGTGTTCAGCCGCTGATGCTGATGCCCACTCGTTCCCGTATCCTGCCTCTGAAAGAGTCTGTCCGCGGCTCGCCCGGGTTAGCAAACCTGAGAGTGGGGCAACGGTCATGATGGCAGAAATGACTTGTCAGGAGAGGAGCGCAGCGAGCAGGGCTGCGGGAGATGAGTCACGTGCGCCCAAAACAGCTCAGCCGCCTGGCTACCACACGGCGAATGGGCGTGCTGGCCTCACCAGCGACCAGGAAAGTCCAAAGAACCAAGGCTTTAAGGAGGGCTCTGGCCTGGAAATGGATGTGGAACGTGCATTGAGCATTGCCACGGAAGGTGGAAGAGCCGTAAGCAAAAATCTGTGATGGGCTCCTGTGTTTGAGAGTTACCCGGGCGCTGCTGTGGTGTGGGATGGAGAGTTCGCTGAACAGGGAAGGCTCAAACCATACTTAAGCAGCTGGTTCCAGCCCCATCACCAAGGCCCCAAAGGGTCTCCAACTCCCCTTCCTTTCTTCCTTTCCTCCTTCCTTTCCTCACCTGCGGCCCCCAGCTCCCACCGCTGCCTCGCTCCCCTAGGAATCCTGCAGAAGCCCAAAGCCCCTCACCACTCCGTCACCCACCGATTTCCACCCAAAACCCTATCCCAGATTTCCTCTGGGATCATCTGTGCAAGATGAAGATGCACGGTTCTTTTCCACACAGCCAGGGTGCCTCGTGCTGCTGCAGCAGCGTAGCACCTGTGGCCTGCTCTGCATGAGGTGCCACCTGCAGCCCCAAAGGCAGCCCGCAAGTAGACCCGAAAGAAACCTTAAGAGAGACCTGTCCAGAGCAGCCCGTAGCGCCCACTAAGTGACACGCAGGGGAGCCTGAGGAAGGTCCTACCAACCATGTGGCTCCCTCTATCCCTCTCTTGTCCTGTTCTGGGTAGGGAAAAAAACCCTTCTTCCTACCGCCATGTGGGATGTTTCCCTCCAAAGCCACTGATTTTGGCAGGAGAGTATTTTCTGCTTCCGATGATGAGAGAAGTCCGGCAAGCTCTTTTGTGGCAAGTGTCCCTGAAACGGCATTCTTTAAATCTGTGAAAAAACAGATAGGGAAAAGAAAGGAAGAAAAAAAATCTATATCTCAAAATAAAATATAAATAAAAATATCTATCAAATAAGGAGAGAGATGGCTTCATTTTAACAGCAAATAAGTTCTGAATTCATTAAATCAAAGCATGTGTTTACACATGATATGAGGAAAAGCTCTTAATATCTCATTATTTTCTAGAAGAAAAGAATTTGTTCTGCTTTGTCAAGCTGGTAGAAGATATATCACTTATCTTTTCATTCTACCTCAGTTTCACTGGAAAAGATTGCCATGAAAGCTTCCACTTTAGTGAAAAGCTCTATTGAAGAATGGATAAGAAAGATCAGTTTCAGGTGGGATCTACTGAAGTGACTTGGCTCTAGTCCACAGCCAAGCACCCAAGCATTGTTTCTGTCCTGAAATGCTAGAATGCTGTATATGTTTGTAAAGGATGCCTTTCCCCCTCAAAAAAAAAAAAAAAAAAAAAAAAAAAAGTTATAAGGAACTAACGATGTCTCACAATACTGAGATTAAGCAAATTCTTTTTTTCCCTCTCTTAAAGAAAACGATAAAAAACTGCACACAGTAGCTGATTTGGAAGAATGACGGGACAAAAGTACTGCAGTAAAATATAAGCAATGACAAGTAAAATGAAAAGAAAATGTAGCCACTGATGGTATCTTGCTATGTCATTTATACCGGCCCAGCAGGACTCCCCTCGTCCCTGTCTTCCTGCTCAGCAGCACCTGGGTGCAGCCAGACCCAGGCTATCGGGAAGGCAAAAATTACCTAATAGCAAAGACATCTGATGAGGGTTATTTGTCCCTTGGCACTTGCTGAAAAAATTCCTCAGCATCTAGATAAAATGGTGTCTTAATGGGGGTACTTGGCTCTGCTGGAAGTGCAGGATGCTTTGGGAAGCAATGGGGAAGTTTTATTCTTGCACTGGTCAGTTTTCTGGTTCCTAAGTGCAGACGTTGGCACGTTGCAAGCGCCATTTCCACTGCTGGAAATGCAGAAAAGACAGTGTTTAAGATGTATTTAAAGTGTTAATTTAGAAAAAGTCTTATGCAGAACATTTTCTTTAAATAATTCAGAAATTCGTGTTCCGAGTTCACTCTGAGACATCCTTTCACAATACTGAAATAGCAAATAGATTTTTCCATCCTGGAACAGTTTTCTGCAATTATTACCAATAAAAACAAAACAATCCTCCCACTCTCTAAATTCTTAGCAATCAGAAGATCAGCACAGCTGAAAAATGTAAGAATTAAGAAATACTCTGTAATTTAAATACCCTTTTGAGACGCTCAGGGCAGCTTTCCACACTGGCATAATCTAACTGAAGATGAAGGAATTGTCCTGAGAATGGATTTGCTCTGAAACGCACCGGGGTAATGCCGTGCTCACTGCAGTGAGCGATGCTGCTGTCAGTGGGGTCTTGGCTGCTCCCACAGCCCCTAGGTCCAATAAGGAGCGGACAGGTGACTGCAGCACCGCTGAACTGCCCGTGGAAGCAGCTGCTCCACAACTGATCCAGTGGGAAAGGAAAGGGAGAAGGAGCACAAAAAGGATGAACGAAGGATGAAGCGAAAGATGAGCACCGCGGGCAAGCTCCTCGCCGTGTGCATGCCGCTGTAGAACTACCCTGCTTAGCCTGTCAGAAAACAAAACCAAAAAACAGGTGAGCTGTGGGTGAGCGAGCCTGGGACCCAGCTTAGTGAGAGAATTCAGACCTCCTTCAGTCCTGCAGATTAAAAAGTGACTATGGCTGTGACAGTGATTCTGAAGAATACAGCACCATGAAGTCCCATGTGAAGCGTATGTGAAGTCCCACAAAAAAAAAAAGAAAGAATTTTTCTTAAATAGTATTAAACTCTAAAAATAAGCTGCATGGCTTTTTTTTTACCTTCTGGCACCTTCAGGAATCACAGTTTCAAGTGTTTCTCACGGAAATTAAGGCCTAGCAAAAAACGTTAAACTTTTTAGAATGGAAGTGGGAATGCAAATGGAATTACTTGATTTTGGTAGCCGGATCCTTCCCTAAGGATGATGAATAATAGCATAAGCTGCAAACTTCAGCAGCTCTGCAGAGAAAAAGCCATGGATATTTGACACTTCCTGGTTGAAATTTTATGAATTTAAAGTTGCCAGATCTTACTGAAACAGCAAAGTCATTAAAGGTAACGGCTTTTTTTGGAGGATGGAATGAATCACTGCCGAAAGTGAGGTTTAAAAATATTGCATCTGTTAATTCCCATTAGCTTTCAAAAGCATGAAGGGGTCACAACAGCAGATTGTATATCTCTGTGAACTCCTGATGATCAACGATAATAGGGACAGGTATCTCTCAAAGTCTTGAATGAACCCCATTCTAGATCAAATAAAGTCAGTAGGAAGAAATGGAAGAAAGAGCTACAAATCCTGTTAAATATTTTGCTTAGTGCTTCTCAGGTGGCCCAGTTGTATTTTATATAACCAAACTCAATTAATGTTGTTCACACTCTGTGCGTAAGCAGCCTTCCGAATGTGATATTATTAATATGATTATAAGCATTTTCCTCACGGTATCTGCTGATACCCAGACTACAGTCTTTTATAGCTAGCTCATGCTGTAAACAAATTAAAAGCATACACTAGAAACTACAGCAACCACCCAATATTGCATAAGATACCCTGAGCTGCTGCTCCTTTTGTTGAGAGTGAGTTATTTGAGCAGCATTGGGCAACTCCCACGTCCCGAATAATGTGGAAGCATTCACAGTTAATCCTTTTTTTAATACTTAGAATAAGGTAGTTTAAAAAAAAAAAAAAAACTGCCAAACTGACATTTGCTGTAAACTCATAAAAACTTTTGCAAGTGTTGGGGTGACGTAGGCTGTAAGCAAAGCTAAGAGCATTGCTGCTGCGTCAGCAATCCGCTTGTCTTCCCGCTAGGGCCCCGAAGCCTCAAAGCCTGTATTTTCAGGGAAATGTTTTGTTAACTACCAAATTTACCAGTGCCCTCATTAACCAGTAAGATTGAAAAGACTTGGGAGGCTGCTCCCGCTTGCCAGCCGCTGATATACGACTATATATGACCGTACAGAACAACGGGCTTGGAGACCCCTGCCGCCTGCAGCTGCTGGCAGGGCCTACAACAGGTAACAGCATGGCAAGGACAGACTGATGCACCCCGGGAACAGCAAGGACGGACTGACACATCCCTGGAACAGCAAGGACAGACTGACGTGTCCCCAGAACGGCAAGGACGGACTGACACATCACTAGAATGACCTCCAGGCGCCATGCCCGGGCTGCTCGATGGGCTGCTCTGTGCAGCAGTGTTCATGTCTTTGCTCTGAGTAGCCCTTGACAGTTTTTTCTTCTGTGAAGGTGTCTGGTGGCTCTTTGATGCTGTGCAAACTGTTGGCCTCTTGGAGCAGGCTGTGCCCATTAAGTACCTGCTGGGTGAGGAAACACCTCCTCCACATTTGCTTTCAGACTGCCACCTGCTAGTTTCACTTGATGCTCTCTAGTTCTTATATTAGAAACGAAAGCAGATAATATCTCTCTGTCCTCTAGTCATGATCACTTAGGCCACTATCATCTTCTCTCTGTTGTCACTTTTGAGCTGCTAGAGCTTTTATTGCTGATCTGTGCAATCGCTCCTAGCATGGATGGCAGTGCCCGTTTCTGGTTATCCTTGCTGCATTTCCGTGAATCTTTGCCATTCCCACCACAGCCTTCGGGGAGCGCAGGGCCGGTGCCATCACGCACAGGCACGTTGCGCACCCTGGCATGCTCCCTGCCCCTCTCTGACCTGACGTTTTCTAAGGTTTTGTTCGGTTCCGAGCACCAAGTTGATGCTTCTACTCACTCTTATGACTGCAAGGCCTTATTTCTGAGAGATAACATCCTGCTCTCGCTTGAAACCACTTTGCTGCTCTCCAGTCACACATGGCACCCTCAGTAACTGCCTCCAGCCTGGCCAGGAAGTCAGTAATGTCATCTTAATATTTTCGTTTTCATATTTAGACTGTAAGTGCATAGAAAGTCCATTTTAGTCGCTAAGGGTTAGTGGATCTGAGGGGTGCTTTTAGCAGGTCCTGCGTGTCACCGTTCCCTGCAGATGTGGGCCCGCCTGCCTCTCCTCAGCACCGTGTCCTGGTGCCGCTGTGCTGACATCTCCTTCCCAAGGACCTCCACTACATCAGCCTCCTGATTTAAATCCAGACATCCCTAGCCCTTTGTCTCACCATTTATTTGTTACTATTTTTTTTTCTGACATTTTTTCACCCTTCTTTGCTCGCCCCTTGCCAACGTTTGCCGTGTCCTTCACTGGCGGACACTGGATTCCTGTGATTTCCTCACCAAGGGATGTGCGCTCCCAAGTGCCGCGTTCTTCCCAAGCCAGTGGCAGGCAAGGGGGGCCCTCCCTGCCAAATCCCCATGCCTGATATTGTCCAGGCTGTGCAATGGCGGCATACGCCTTTCTAAAAATATAAATGTATGTATAGGTATATGTGTGTGTGTAGTGTGCGTGTATACATATATGTGTGTCTATGTATGTATTTAAGGCAATGTGAATCCCAACATGTATTTTTACCCCTCCTCTAAGTTACCTTAGCAGGAGTGGGGGCATGGGGCAAACTGAGGTGGTAACAGCCGAGCTGAAGGTATATATTAAATATAAATAAATAATAATATATTAAAATATATTATTTAGGAGGGGTATGTGGGTGGGAGGTAAAGTTTCAGGTGGGTGAGGAAACGAAGCCCCGCTCCGGAGGCCGAGGCAGCAGCCCCCTGCCCACACCTCCTCCTTGCCTACACGGGGGTGGCTCCCCACGGCGAGAGGGCATCGATGAGAGGGTCACGCCGGATAAATTCCAATAAAACAAAATGAAATGAAATGAACGCGGAGGCGGCGGGGAGCGCGGCGCGGGCAGGGGCGGG